>VXBR01010378.1:53081-64683 GCA_013400215.1 Cisticola juncidis
CACCAAAAAACAAACCCTCAAGCAAAGAAACAAGCTAAAAAAAACCATTCCAAACCCTAAAAATAACAAACAGACATAAAGTATTTCTTTTTCTCCAAGGCACAGCTCTACTTTACATCCTGGCTGTGACCAACAAAGCCATCAGCTCAGGAAAATGGTCTCATTCAGATGGCAAAGGGGACTTCAGGGACTTCTGCATCCAAGATGAGTCTGTAATAACAGAGTTCCTAAAAAATTTCAGCTGGCCTTTCTCTGAGCTATGATATTTCAGACCCATCTGCATCATAACCCAGCTTTCCTCCTGGTTGGTGTTGTGATGCTTCATATTGTCACAAAACCTTTTTGTGGTAATCAAAAAATTACTCTTCAGCAAATCCCTCTCCCTGTGTCTTGGCGAGCCAGAAACCAGCCATGGTCAGCACATCCCACTGCTGTGGGATCCACATCCCAGGTTTAATATCATGGCTGGGAATCACCAAGAGACAGAGAGGGATAATCTCAGGGTCGTTTTCCCTGAGATTCTCCTCGGGGTTTCTGTTCCCCGGGGTATCAGGGTCTTTCCCCAGGGTTGCTGTTCCCTGGGGATTTCCCTGGGGTTGCTGTTCCCCGGGGTAATCAGGTTTTCAGTCTTCTCTTTGCCCTGGGTGTTTCACACCAAAGCCAGAGATGACAAGCTGAGTCCAGCAGTGTTATCAAGGCTGTTTATTCTAAATTATCTCTCAGTTCTTGTCCAGCTCTGCAGGGCGTCCCCAGCAGAGCAGGACACGCGGGGACTGGGCGGGTCAGAGATCCCCAAACCTTCAGTGCGGGATCTCCCACCCAACCACTGTCCAAGATGGATTTTTTATTTACAAAATTTTACCAATACCAACTACCTACACTAACATGTCAGTTCTACTCTAAACCAATCTCCAAAGTCCAACTCAGGAAAAGATGGGGGATGAGAGCAAGAACAAGGAGCACAGGGGCCACTCCCCAATTCCTCCATCTTGTCTCTTCACCCCCATATGCTAAGAATCCTAATTTCTATATTTATATTCTATAACAAACTAGCTACTACTTATTTTTAAATTCTTAGGGTTTGTGATTCTTCCTGCATGTGAGTATTCACTGCCATGGACAGGGATCAGAGGCAGTGTCCTCCTGGGCTCTGTGTGAGTCTGGCTGAGCCCCCTGTACAGATCCCAGACCCCCCTGTCCGGTCTCCAAACCCTCCAGGGCGGCCAGAGGGATGTCCTGGACTCCGACAGGATAAAGCAAGAGATGGAAAGGAAACGAGAGAGGGAAAGGCTGCCAGTGGTTTTTGTGTCAGATGAGGAGCCACTCGTGGTGTGGCATGGCAGCTTTGCTGCTCAGACAAAATCTGCAGCCACGTGGGCCTTGTGGAACAGCAAAGAAAGGGGAGGCTGAAGGATCATTTTTAAACTTTCTGTTGTTTGTCCTGATGTGATGAAATTCTGTGTGTGTGCACTGCTATGTCCTGTTTGAGCTTAAACAACATTGCTGCCCCTCGGTGGCAACGTTTCCCTCTCCTCCTCAGTCCCTGGATGCAGCACAGGCTCTTCCCAGCACAGGAGGTGCTGGCCAACCTCACAAGGACATTTACACAGCCACACACGTCACCAGTGCAGCACTGAATGGTGGACCTGATGGTCCTGGAGGTTTTCATCCCAGCCTCAGTGATTCCATGATTCTGTGTTTACTCAAGAGGGGACACAGCTTCAAATGTTGCCCTTCTTTAGGGATAAATTCATCCAGCAGCCAAATTGTTCATGGAACTGAAAAAGTAACAGCTCTACTAAGAGACCTTTGAGTATCTGTGCCCTGAAAAGCTGTGGCTGCCCCTGGATACCTGGAAATGTCCCAGGCCAGGTTGGATGGGGCTTGGAGCAGCCTGGGACTGTGGAAGGTGTCCCTGCCCATGGCAGGGGGTGGAATGGGATGATCCCTAAAATCCCCTCCAACCCAAACCACTCTGAGTTTGTACAATCCTAAGCAGAAAGAGACAAAAGGCTAAAAGGAGACAGCTCACCCTGGAGACAGGAATAGCTGACATCTCTGTGTGGAGAATGCTCCTGCCTTCTCAAGGGCTCTGAAGGTAAAGCTGAGAGAGGAGGAACTCACACAAAGGAAAAAGGAGCAGTGAATAAAAGAAATGTAAAAAAAAAAACCCAGAACAACCTAAACCAAACCAATCAAAAAACCACCACCAACAACAACAAAACCAAAACACCAAACCAAAAGACTTTTAATGGAAAAGGCAGGAAACTTGAAGTTTCTGAGTAGTTTTAAGGGTACTTAAGGCTACAAGAAAATGTATTCTGTCCTGCTTTTAATGTCTTTGATAAAACAATAGATTACTCTCCTTGGACATATAATTTACCCCAGTATATCCTGATAGCCATTAGCAGGTCATGTATCTTGTTTGACTGTCAACATTCTGGAAGAAACGTTTGTGAAGGCTTTGCAGGCATTAATGTAATACCAGAATATATCTGCACAGAGCCTGGCAAACAGACAGAGGAAGTTTCTTTCCAATGCAAACTGAGAAGCAGAACTTAAAACAAAATATCCAGTATTTCCAATCTCATTATATCTACAGCCTGCTTTGGTTCATCAGGGTGACATCAGGCTGAGAGAATGCAGCACAGAATCCCACAGGGATTGGGTTGGGAGGGACCTTAAAAACCACAGAGTGCCCTGGCAGGGACACCTTCCACCAGCCCAGGGTGCTCCAGGCTCCATCCAGCCTGGCCTGGGGCATCATTTGTGCTCTGCTCCTCTTCCCTGTGTGTCCTGGGACTGCATCCCCCTCTGGGAGCACTGTGCCTCTGCTTCCCTCAGCCCCCAGCTGTATAGAAATATATATATACATACATATATATATGTATCAACAGATACTGTATAGAACTTGAAAAAATGGTATTGAGAAAAAAAAATTCCCACTCCAAAACAAGGGTTAAATTGGCAGAACAGCTCCTTCAGTTACTGTGTGAAAGGCAGGAATGCAGGTTATTTGTTTGCTTCCATTCCCATCATTAATACTAAGCTGGGAATTCCTGTGTTTGACTCTATGAGCACACTCAGATGGAATTTTTGCAGCTGAGATGTAGGAATGAATATCTGCTCATAGTTCTGTCAAGTTTGGCTTCATGGACCTCATTTTTTTTTCTTTTCCAAAGTCATAATGAAACAAATCATAATATCGTGAACTAGTTATGTGCAGGGAAAAAGCAGTAATGGGATTAACTCAATCAAAACATTAGATTTATAGGAGTATAGAGACTTCTAACTTTTCTCTGTAAGAAGCAGTGAATTTCATGGAATCACAGACTGGTTTGGATTGGAAGGGAACCCTAAAGATATCAATTTCCCATGGGCAGGGAAAATATCTGCTTCTATGAATTAAAGATTTTTCCAAATCTAACAGATGATCTCAGCTCAGTGAGACTTGGACACTTTTAGTCCCAGCTTTGCATTTTCCAGGTGCTGCAATAGCATTAACAACCTGCTGTTAGCACAGCCAGGGTGGTAAAGCTGCCCTCAGCTGCTTCTCCACATTGTAGCTCTCACTCCAGGTTTCAGCAGTGCCTTAACTGATGTCATTTTGCCAGATTTTACCCTAAAATACAGGAAAGGATGCATGGACAAAGTGCTTCCAAAGGGGAGCTCTGAAACACACAGGGCAAAATAGACAAGGGAGCAGCTAAAGCTTCAGCTCATTTCTGCAAGCTCAAAATCTCTGCTCTCTCTTGCCAGGTTTATGTTTATTGCTATTATTTTAAAGGTATTGAGGGAGTACAGGAGCAAAGGAGAAATGTCATATTACACACATAGACTGAGGGTAATTTTTTTGCCAATGGCTCTTAAATAACACAGTATAAACCCATTAATCCCATTCTCATTTTATCTTAAGTGCTAACTGCTTAACTGAGATTGATCCCTCTCAGGTAAAGATAATGGCCAGGGGATTTCAAGTAGCAAAACCCCCTATTACAGTAAATTAGATTTGTATAGCTGGACATTAATGGATTATTTTATTAGACTAAGCACAGCAGATATTTAGTCCACTTTCTGAAATATATTATTAGGTAGCCACTGGTTATATCCATGGCAGGAATATTCCCACAGGAGGGACATCACCAGTGGAATTCAGACCAGGATCTCTCCTCCTTCTTGGGCAGTGGCTGAAGGAAGCAGAAGCTGCCACCTGAACACTCCTTCAGATGAAGAGAGCTCTGAATTATTACCCAAATATTAACGAATTTCATTATTAATTAAGTTCTGATCCTACATGCAGGCAAGCACAGCTTCTCTCTGAAAGCTTCACTTTGTTATTTCGTGTATAAAAACGTTTATTTTCCTTGTTTTACTGATTAATTCCAGTCCACCTCTTCTCTCCTGTGGAGGGACAACAAAAAGTGTGTGTCTGGCTGTGTTGTCCCTTTGTCTGTCCCTTGTCCCTGTCTGTGTTCAGGGGGTAAGGACAATGTGTAATTCCAAATACATTCTGGGCTGGACCTGGGGACACGGACAGGCAGCACCTCTGGTAGCTCCAGCATTTCCTCACTCACTTTCCAGACATTCTGGAGAGGAAGAAAAAGGAAAGGATACAATGGCAGCATTGGTTTCCTTTAGCAGGTGGTATCCCCTTAATTTCCCAACTTATTTTGTGGATTTTAAACCACACAGGTGATTTTAAGCTACAACAGAAACCAGATGTGCACCATGCCTAGAAATTCACCTCCTGTGCTCTGAGTGTTTATCTTGCTAGCATGGCTTACACTTGTATCTGGTTTTGCAAACCAAAAAATCTCCTGTAAAATGTTGACTCACAAAGTGTTTTCATGCTCACCCAGCTCCCTGTTTTTCATACGGGCATTTCAGCGAGGATTTAAGGATTTGAGGATGTTTTACATAAAACTATGATTATAAATCCACCAGAAAGTCGGGATTTTCAGACAAAGGAGATCCATGAGCTCGAGTGCAATGCAGGCAAAAGCAGAGATAAACCTGACAAAAGGCAGGCCAGGATGGAGCTTGTGACAGTTCCCTCTGTCAAGGGAAGTGTGACCCTAACAAACACCAGGTGTGCAGTTCCTGACAGAAACACACACAATGATATTCTGTACAAGGCAGAAATTCAGCATCTTCAGCACGAATTCTAATCTGGTTACTGATTTTCAGGGATCTGCTGAACATGAACACAAATTACTGATGCAGATGGCTTCATTTGTAGGCTTTTCCTGGCAGAAATGTGTGACTGGGAGCAAAAATTACCCTATAAACCCCTCCAAGGAGAAATATCATAGATGAAGAATACATAGAAGCAAAATGCTGCCACAATTAAATAGGTACATTAATGAGTTTTAAATATATTTGGACTGGAGCTTAATAAAGGATTTTTACCTCCTTGACAAAGCTTTTAAAGAACCTTTCAGCATATAATACATGTTGGAAGTATATACAGTGTTCTGCTGGTTTGGGGGAGGTGTTTAGGATCTGGTGCAATTCCATCCAAGAGGAGGCATCTTCTATTCCTATTCTTTTAAAAAATGAGAAAAAAAGCTTGATTATGTTCAATGTTATATTTGGTTTTAGCAGCTTTCTTTGTAAAAGGCGTTAACCAGATGCAGCAAAGTCCTAAGATTACTTTTTCAGTACCAGTTTTTCAAGTTCTATACAGTACATGTCGAATTTTTTCTGACTGTTTTTCTAATCTTTAGTTTTACTTAGGCCATGCCTTCAAGACTTCTTGTTCATTGATTTTTCTCACATCTCAGAGGACCGAAAATCCTGTGGTGAGAGTTACTGACATGAAGAACAAAGAGAGGTTTTCACAAAATCTTGTGATAAGTCACATTGACAAGACCACGTAACTCCAGGGACCATTTTCATCGTGAGCAATGATATTTTGTAAATGTGTGAGCAGGATTATCATTGGTGATATTAAAAACAGTATATGCAACTCAATGCTCCTTCACATTATTTCTAAGTGACAGTTTTTTTAAATATTTATTTTTAATATCAGTATACAGACGCTTTAAAAAAATCCATTATTGAAAGTTTGATTTCCATAAGCTGTTTTTTTCCTCACTTCCTCAAGCATTCCTATATTAGTCATTCATTACATGTACTTTGCTTGCATATGTTGTGTGAGTTCATTAAAAATACAGATAAAAAACGAGTGGCCACACTCCTCAATAATTACATTTCTCCAGAAGTGCAAAATAATTGTAACTGCTTCCTGACCAGCAGACTTTTCTCATTCTGCTGATCCTTTTTGTCCTCCCTCCTTTCTAGTTTCTCACATTCTTCTGCACATCTGATCTTTTCTTTTTCTGCCTTTTGCCAAAGATAATATAAATATATATATAAATATTTATATAAATATAACAAAATAGCTCATATATTCTTCATTCCCATCATCCCTTAATGCAAACCAGAGATTTTTTTTACCCAACCCCATGCAACATCCCATGGCAAGGTCACTCTTTTCTGTGATACTTTTGGTTTTTCCCTTCTTACCAGCTGACCACCTCCAAGATGGGGTTTGGAGCAGCCTGGGCTAGTGGAAGGTGTCCCTGCCCATGGCAGAGGATGGGACTGGATGGTCCTTCCAGCCCAAATAATTCTGGGATTCTGGGATTTTATGAAGATGCTGAGAGGTCCCTTCCACTACCCATCCATCAGGGATCTGAGGGAGAGCTCAGATATCCAATATTTTCTCCATAATTCTCCTGTTTCAGTTTGTAAATGTCATTTATTCCCTGCTTTGTCTCTTGTCCCTGTTTTCACACTGGAAAGCTGCTCACCAGAAATCTTCATAAGCCAGATATCTCTACATTCTAAAGATCCACATGTCCTTTTGCCTCTCACATTTCTTTTACCTTCTTTGTGTCTCACACAACCTTATAAACATGAGAGATTTGAAAAATGGGAAAGGTTGTGGACTCCACATCCCTGGAAGTGTCCCAGGCCAGGCTGGACAGGATTTGGAGCACCCTGGGACATGAAAGGTGTCCCTGCCCATGGCAGGGGGGGGACTGGATGGGCTTTGAGGTCCTTTCCAACCCAAACCATTCTGGGATTCTGTGACCCTATGAAAGCAAGGTCCTGGATACTTTCATGGAATACAAGTTTATCAGCTGCAAACCTGACCTCCTGAGGAATTCTGCACTTTGTCACCCACAAACCCTCCTCCTCCCTGGCCACAAGGCCGCCCAGTGACGCTTTTAGCACGCTCTTGTTTTCTAAAGTGTCACTTGTGTGAGACAGGAGATGAATCCCGAATCAGGCTGGCCTAATTCCACAAATCTCTTTTTGCCAACAAACCACTCATTTAAGAAGAGTTGCAATTAGGAGCACTTAAGAGCTTTCATGATTAGGGATTCTGTTTGAAAATTCAGCGTAAGCTCATTATGCTGCTGCATATCATTACATTTCTAGGCAGAAGAGGGGACATTGTGTGCGAGTTGTTGTACAATTGGCTAATCCAGCCTCATTCACCACAAGAACCATCATTTGCTAAGGAGAATAATCACTTTTACAGCTGGCATGTCCACGAGTCAGAAGCGCCCTTTGGTTCCATCCAGTGAATCCGTAGGAGCAGCGGAAGGGAATCTTTCTTCTGGAGAGGGCTGACTATGGGAGTGACCAGCCCTGCTGGTGAATCAGCGGACGAAAAAAAAATAATAAAGTGGATTAAAAAAGGTTATAAAGTGGATAAAAGTGATGCGTGGTGGACAGCACCTTTCAAAATGCAGCAGCAGTGAAAAAAGCATTGAAGTTCCCAATTTAAGGATGAGTTAAGCAGTTCCTAACGTGTGTTGTTTGTAAGGTCACCATGTGGCCAAGCCAGCACTGAGGTTAACAACAGAGTTACACAGCAGAACCAAGGCTGCTGACTGCAGATTCAGCTCTGAGGTAAAAGGATTGTTACTCATTCTGAATATTCTTTTGATTCTTGGCATCCTGGGCTCTCTTTCTGCTCCACAGCCTCCATTTTCCACTCCACAGCCTCCGTCTTCCTGTTGCTCCTGAAGATTCTGCTTTTTTTTTTTTTTCTTTTGCTTTATTTTTAAGCAAGATATTTTTTCTAAATGTGTTCCACCTTTTGTCCACACAAGCAATTGTCTCCATGTGTTTGGAATCTTCTCTGCACACAGCTAAAAATAATCCCAAGAGATGAATGTAATTCTCAGACGAATTTGCACAAATTATAGCATAATACTTTAAAAAGTTTTAACTTGATGCCATCATTACTGACCATTTTTGTGAGATACTTTTAGACTCTGCATTTAAGTAAACAGTTCTGTTCTTTTTTTTTTTCCCCTTGTTTTAAAGCAAGTGAAAGATGAATTAGGACATGGGGAGGGTTGTTTGATATTTGCCTTTCCACAAGCTGACACAGAAGTACAAAATATTGACAGATAATATCAGGAGAGTCTGGTGTTTGACTGAACTGAGTCTCTGGGTACACGTTTTGCTAAGGGAAGAGCAGCTAATGGTTGAATACAGCCTTTCATCTGCTTTAAGAGCACTGGGATGTCTACAGATATTCTGTAAAATGTTGAGTTTCCTCCCCAGCAGCAACCCATGATTGCTGCAGTGGAACAGTAGGAACACGTATGAAGCTGAATGTAAATTGCTCAGCAGCATTTGCAAATTATCTTTGCTTGTCATCCTTCATCTTTTGCATATTGAACATTTTCTCAGTAGGAAAACCAATTTTTCCTTCTCTTCTCTGATCTCTATTCATAAACAAAGGGTTAATGGTTGGAGTCAATGATCTTAAAGGTCTTTTCCAAGCTGAAAATTTCTGTGAGCCTTTCAGAAGGAGCAGCAGAATTTTGCAATATATGGAAAGAGCTATATTCTACTCTGAATATTTCACTACTCAGTACTACTCCCTCATCCTTTTTTTATATTTCTCTCTTTTCAAACCATAATAAACTTGAGCAGCTACCCCGAAGAGTCTGATCTGAAGGCATCACCAACCTTTGGGACTCATTCTTTGGTACCCAGCTTGCAGCTAAAAGAGCACAATGCCAAAGCACTTTAAGTAGATTATTTCCAGTGAACCCTCCTTGTGAAACCTCTTTTTGCTCTTTTTTTCCCCCTAAAGAAGGGTGAAACATTTAATTTCAACATAAAGGATCTTTTTTTTCTTTTAGATAATAATAGTGATTGAGGAGATGAGAGAGGGATACAGGTTGGGTATTATATATGCAAAATGCCATCAGTTCTTGTTGTTCTGCTGGGTGAATACTTGTTCAGGATTTCTGAGAGCTGAGTCCTTCAAAATGAAATGAAAAAAAAAAAAAAACAAACAACCAAGCCTTCAAGTTCAAGGCTGTTTATCACCAATTCAAATCCTGATGTTATTGTTCTCTCTCAGTTTTATAATTATGCCTTGAAAAAGAAATATTTTTTCTATCTGAAAAATCCAGCCCAGAAGAATAAAACTGATGACAAGAGAATTAATTCAGGAGAGCACAGAGAGAAACTCATTAAAAGGCAACAGATTGATGACATCTGTTAAAGCATTAAACATATATCTCCAAAGCAATAATGTTAGACTTTGATCCCTTTCTTTCCAGCCAAATGCAACAGATTTTTCTAGATCCTGAAAAAAAACCAATTTTTTCCATTCAGATTGGTAGGAAGCAGGCTCAAATTCTCAGTATTTGTTCCTACAAGGGATATAATTGTCTACCTCATCAACATGAGGAAGATAAAGTAAGAAGGTAACAAAAACTGAGGTTTAAAACAGTTGTTCAGTGTCACAAATAAGTCTGCATGGAAAGCAGGCCCTCGAATGACCTGGGATAAAATTCATGAATTTAGTATTAATTATGGCCTTTTTCTCACTGACATTTAAGGATGATCTCTAAGTACAAGCCCTACCAACCTCACTCTGAATCATTAAAAAAAGAGTCTCTGTATTTCCCTACTCCAATCCTTGAAGAATTTACTGCTTTTAACTAATTTTTCTCTCTTTACATATTGTTTGCTCAATGCAACATAGCATATTAAAGTTACTGTAAGAATAAAAAACTAAGGAAAATTGATATTTGGGGGACTTATACTCACTAAGGTTTGGGAGACTGTAAGAGAGAAATTTTATTGGAGGGTAAAGAACTGGGTTATGGGAATGGCCATAAAAGCCTATGGGAAATGGCAGGGAAGAATGGGAAGAGTCCATTTCCCATGGTCAGAGTATGATGAGTTCAAATCAGAAAAAATCAGATATTCACATCCCAGGGAACACTTCCTATCAGGATGCATTTGGAAAACCAGAACAGAGTAAGCTGAGTAAAATTCATGGAAACCTCACAATGATTTGCATATTGTAGCAAGAGCACAGAAAATCCAGACTGTCCCTGGGTGTTTTTTAATGGATGGGAAAAATTAGAATCCTAAAAAAATTTTGGTGGAAGTCAGAAATATTCAGAAATATACTTTACAGGAGAATTTTTAAAGATCTCTCTCCATTTGTATCACGAAAACCTAGACTGAGAAATTTCCATGTAGAAAACAAATAAAAGCTGGTAGTTAAAGCCAACAAATATAGTTACAAATTAAATATTTATAAAATTGAGCAACATTTCAACCCGTTTCAGCGTAGACACTTCAAAAGCTGGTGGAATGTGTGTGTGCATAGATACATAAAAAGAAATCTGTAATGACAGCAGATATACAGTCCTTTCTGCTACATCTAGTTAGTATTAAAATTAGATTTTTTTTCCCAGTGGAAAAACTCTTATTCCTAACAATCTTTATAAGTATTATTTGTATTTATATCTTCCACAAACATACAGATTTCTTGGAAAGAGAGTGGAAATACATCAAGAGCTGTTCTTAAAGAGAGAGAAAGAAAAGGAGACAGGAAAAAAAAAAGGAAGATATTGAGACACTGGTACAGGGAGAGCAGAAGGCAGCATTGAATCCTGACTCATGGAATTGCAGAAACCTCAACGTGTTTAACAACCAACAACAAGGAAAAGTGAGACAGCAAATGTCTGGAGTCACATATTGGCATTAGTGTGAAGTTTATAAATGTTAATTGACACCCAAATCCTTGATTTCAAATTATGCTGAACTACACTTGGCACCCACACAGCTCTGCTGCCAGAAAGAGGGAAATGAAACCACCACCATGTGTGCATAAAAGACAAGATTTAACTCAGCAGTGGCCAGATGAGGCTTTAAATAATCCTAACAAAAAGATATTTTCTACTGACATTTAGGGAGGAGTTCAATTTGTCTGGTTTTAATCATGCAAATATTCAATGTTAATTTTTTTGTGCAGAACCCTCTCTAACTGTTCAATGGTGAAGGTCAAACCAGGATTCTATCCAACCTGTAGCTCAGTGAATTCAGCATGGCCATTGCTGTGACAGGCTGTGCACTGACTTTGCAAGGACTCAAGGCCCCTCCTGGTCATGTTTGGTTTCAAGTTATTCTCTGCCTTATGTATTTGCAAAAGCAGCTTTTCCAAAGGCCAGGGGATGATGCCAATTTTGGGGGCATTTTGGATGTCATAACTCTCAGGGTTGCTGTTCCCTGAGATTCTCCTCGGGGTTGCTGTTCCCCGAGG
>VXBR01010378.1:64777-84448 GCA_013400215.1 Cisticola juncidis
ACATTTACATTCTATGATAAACTAAATACTACTTATTTTGAATTCTCTCAGCTTGTGATTCTTCACACACTGTGGGCATTCACTGCCATGGCAGGGATCAGAGGCAGTGTCCTCCTGGGCTCTGTGTGAGGCTCTGACCTCCCTGTACAGATCCCAGACCCCCTGTCCGGTCTCCAAACCCTCCAGAGTGGCCAGAGGGATGTCCTGGACTCCAACAATAACCACAATTTGTAAGCAGACAGGGGTGACCAGGAGTCACTGGATGCTGAGCACCCTGTTTGATGTCTCAGCCAACACATGAGATCTGGAAAGGGAATGAAGATAAGTCAGACCAGGATGGAGGAGTTTTGATTCTTAGCAGTAAGAGTTTGAGAAACACCAATTGCAACAGTTTATAATCAGTTTTAACATGGATCTCTGATAGAGAACATCCTCAAGTCTTTAATGCAAAGTATTATGGAAAATTAGGAGTGGAAGTTGGTTTTGTATTTATTTGTTTTCTACAGCAGCCTGACCTCTATCCCAGTGTACGAGGGTTTAGTCACCCTGTAATGATATTGACTCTATTGACTTTGGAGAAAACTTCCTCACTCACAGCAGTATTAAAAGGCTTCTCTGTTTGCTGTTTCCTTTACCCATCATTCAGTGTCATCCTATTTTTAAAATTTTAAGATACAGCAAAAAATTAGAGTTCCTTTAAAATTAGATATTTCAAATTTTTCATCGTAACTCATTTCTTTCTTAACCTCTCTGAAACCTAAATAAGCTCATTGTTTTTTCCTGCCATGTATGCAAAGTTTTCCATGCTTTTCAGGATAACTTTCCACTTCCTTAAAACCATAGGCCCCAGGATAATGTGATCCTCTTTGTTTCCTACACTAATTAGAGCATTGCTGGATAATTGGAGTTTGTAAACAATTCACAGGTTCATTTTTCTGCATTTTAAACCTAAAAAACATTCCCATTCAGGTTTATATTCAGGCTCTGACCTATGGGCATTTTATGTGTAAAATTACATTTCTTAAGAGAAGGGGAGGGGTTGGTTTAAACCAGGATATGCAGGAATATTGCAGTGGCATAGCCTATTATGGGATGCCAGTCATACATTTGCCATATTGTTCTGTAAATACTTCCATGCTAAACAGGTAGCTTGGGGTGGCAGGATGAAGTGGAACTGTTTCAGAATGACAGAGAGGAGGTTTGGGTGGGATATTGGGAAGAAATTGTCCCCTGGAAGGGTGGGGAAGCCCTGGTACAGGGTGCCCAGAGAAGCTTTGGCTGCCCCTGGATCCCTGGTAGCACATTAAATTTATTTTAACAATTAAAACATAAGGAAAGATGATATTTGGAGGACTTATATTCACTAAATTTGGGAGACTTTTTTGAGAAAGAAATTTTTGAGAGAGAAATTTTGTTGGAGGGTAAAGAACTGGGTTATGGGAATGGCCATAAAAGCCTATGGGAAATGGCAGGGAACCATTTCCCAAGGCCAGGCTGGACAGGGTTTGGAGCAGCCTGGGACAGTGGAAGGTGTCCCTGCCCATGGCAGGGGTGGCACTGGATGGGCTTTGAGGTCTCTCCCAGATCAAACCAGTCTGTCATTTTATCTTAAATAAACTAAGCAGAGTTTTTACCACCCATCTTACAACTGCAGTCTGAACTCTGGCATAGATCTTAATGTCACTTGAAAAATTCACAAAAAGAGAAAGGAAAATCTCAGCAGACACTGCCTCATCTGGTGTCAAAATTGTCAATATCTGAGGCAGAGCAGGAAGGAATAATCCATAAGGCCCCACCACTGTTGGGTGTGATGTGTTGTCAGGCCCTGTCACTTTGTGATTTCCACAGTGCTGAGGTAATGCCATGACTGGTACCAAAGGATCCAAAAGCTGTACAGCGCAGAGCTCTGAGGAAACTGCAAAATCTTGCCATTAAAGCTCAAAATGACATTTTTAATTTTAACATCAGAATTTTAATGCCTCAAAATTAGTCTTCTTTCCAGGAGTTTTCAGCATGCTGTCTTATCACAGAAATCACACCACAATTAGCTTTCCCTACACCCTGCACAATGTCAGGGAACAAATATTTCTTCCCCTTGCAACGTGCAATGCATTGATCCTTCCTTTGAGCCTTAATTCACTCTTTTTTTTTCACTTCCCATCAATGAAGGCACTGCTCCACTTACTGAGGAAGCAAATTACTTTTCCATTATAATGTAATGATGCAGGAAAGTGGTATTTTCTAACAATAGAAAATAAAATCTTGCTGTCTTCCTGAGCAAGAAAAACACTTCACAACTATTAAAAAATGCTATAAAGCAAAATAAAATTAGCTTCCAGTGGATATTGTGATAAATACCAAATTAATGACGGAAATAAATTTGTTGCTAGGGGTCCTGCTTCTGCTGCCTTTCTCAAATCAGGTTCACTGCTTGTAGTTATGCCCAGCTTTGGGAAGCAGCAGGGAAAAGGAGAGATACATTACTGCAGGGTACAAGTTTGATGTCTAAAATTCATGCATGAGAGCCACCAACTGTCCTTTCTAAACTTTTGATTAAATGGATGATTTCAGAATGATCTGAACATGTACCTTGAGCTAAACACTGCTAAGAATCATGTCTAATGACAGACAGGATTATAAGTCAAAGTGTCAGGAAATACATTTTCCTCAAGCAAATCTACTTCTTATTGTCAAGATTAAAAACATCACTTGGCCATAAATATCCACAGGAAATGCTTCTTTGTCCTCCTAAAAAGGTACAAGTTGTCAGAAAGTTCTTTCTCATTAGATAAAAATCTTTGCCAAAAGAGATGAGAATTCCTTTCTGTATTTCTAGGAGCCTGACACTTCCACCTTCACAGTAAGACACAAGCCTCTCTGTTATTTCTTCTGCCTGTAATTAATTATTTACAGTTTGTAACAAAGACTGAAGGCAGCTCAGCTGAGAACACTAATGTGGCACCAGGGCAAAATCAGGGTTCAAAACTGGATGTCCCACAGCACAGCTAAATGTTCTTTATTGCCACTGACTGGGTTCTGTTCTGAAACTGAACCTAGGAATCTGAATGCCTAAACCTTGAAAACACACTTCATTATGGGACAGAATATAATTTCTGTTTAAAAAAAGGAGCAATTTCCCATTTGAGACAAATGTCTTCATAATTTTCTTTTCTCCCCACATGTATTTATTGCTCAGTCTGAATGTCCCACATTGACAGCCTCCCTTGGTGTGCTCTGCATGACTGAGGGGTAGGAAAAGATCTAATGATTAAAACTGGTTTTAAAGATATGCTGGTTTTAACACCTTTTTTTCTTGTGGCACTGACCTTAAGCTGAAGGAATGTCAGTCACAGGTGCAAGTGGCAAAGGCCTCTGTCCTTCTGAGAGTTCTAAATCAGCAATTTCCAGTTCAAAAATGCTGAGCTGGGATCTCCTATGCTGGGCAGGGCCTTTTCAGCCACAGCTGAAAACCCAACACAAAACTTCTGTCCTGGCAAGGGTTGGTCTTACCTGGTGGCACAGCAGGAAATTAATTTGGTTTAATCCCCCATTTTGATGATTGCTGAGAAAATTATATGGGAACTTGGAAAAAAAAAAATCCAAACCCCAAACAACACCCCTAAGTCCAAAACACATCTCTCATCATGAACAGATTTTGTTCTACAATGAGATGACTTTCTGAGCATCCCTGAGGAGGTTAATTTTAAGAGGTTTTCCCACCTGTATTTGACTAGTGGGCATTTTATGGAGTTCACACAGAGCCTGGCTGCACAGAGATCATGGTGTATTTCTACATCAGGTGTCAGAAAAATATCAACTTGTTCTCTGTCTTCATCTGTTTACAGTTTTCAAACCACTTTTCTTTTGCAGTGAATTAGTAGCGACATTAAACCCTTCATAACAGCAGGGGCAATAAAACACACTCTTTTCTCCTTAGAAAAAGTGTGAAAACTTCTGTACAACTCGAGCATGATAAACACAGGAAGCACATTTCATTGCCAAAGAAATCTAAATATTAATGGAATAATGGAACTGGAAATGCAGTGCTAATGGAAAGCCATTGTTAGTGCTAGTTTGAGGTAATTTAACTCTGTTGTGGCATCGTTTAACAACCTTGTGACTGAATAATGCAAATAATGACACGGATCTAAACCTGGATTGACTGACAACACTCATTTGCACAGGAGAATGAAATAAAAACTATTACCTTGTGCATAATGCTGAACCTGCAATTTAGAAACACACACACAGTTGGAAAATTACAGCACATCTACATATAAAAGCCTGATTTAGTGAATCTATAGCATTCAGTTTATCTGCAATAAGGCACTGTTACACAAAAATTTAAGACATTTAGTTAAGTACAGTCAAGGGCATAAATATAAAATTGGAAACACAAGGATAGGATGAAATTTTACAGAAAAATAAGGACACAAGGAATCCCAAAAGATCTTAAAAGGCATATAAGATGTATTGGTTTGCCATCTGCTTCTAATTGGTTTTTGACAGGAAAAATAAATTTACTAAAGTCAAAACAGTTCTCACCTACCTGTTCTTCCTCTCCTTGCTGCAAACTACTGAATGCATGAGAGTACACACACACACACACAAAAAAAAAAAAAAAAAGCACAGGGTTTTTTGGTTTTTTTTGGAGGGAGAAGAATAAGAAAAGCACTCAAGCACTCAAACACTCAAACACTCATAATTGCTGGCCAATGGAATAAAAGTTGCTATTCCATCTGCATGAACCCAGCCATGTGCCATTTGGAGATCATGTAGGGCATGTGTGATACTTTAACATCTTCTTTTTATGGCACCTCTCAGCCATGACCTATAAAAAATGAAAATATTGCGAATTAAAGGATTTCAAAATTTCATTGGACTGTAATTCCACTAAATGCTCACTGCTTCTCCTCCTGTCCCTGAAGAGACAGAATTAAGTTAAATTGGTGGGAACAAGTTCTCACCTTGTAAAGAGTGTTATTGGAGTTCAAGAAGAAACAATGCCTAATCCACACAAAGCAATCTGAGGAGTGTGCATTATCCATTTGCTGTCACATCTGGTCCATAAAATGGGAATTCACTTTGTGCTCCTGAGCTAATGAAATTGGGGAGGACTTTGGAGCCACTACATTTCTACCCTTATTACTTAATAGACTTCCCACATATCCCTTGCAGGTAAGAGCATTCCAGGCCTAAACTCCTCTCTGGGATTATGGATCTCTTCATTCCCTCTCTAAAGCCCTTCTGTGCTATTATTCTGTTAATGTTAATGCACAAGGAACATTCAACTCTGTATCTTTTTGCCAAATGCCCTCTCCCTCCTCTTTCCAATAATTCATTAAACCCACCTCTTCCAGGAATCATTTCTACTTTGTTTTTTTCTAATCATTAATCTCTTCATACTTTTCACTACTTTAAATCTTGTTCAAATCCCCATTCCCTCCCTATCATTAGGTGAAGCTGACTAAATGCATAAAATGCAAATCCTTCATCGTGTGGAGGAACCCCTGTTGAAACAACCAAGATGGGGGGGAAAAATAGGGGTTTTTTTCTCATAACTTACGAAGTGAAAATATTTGGTTAGAGGAGCCAGAACGACCCAAACATGGCTTCACAGGTGAAGCATTTCTGCCATAAGATTTATTATCTATCAAATTATGAATGGGCATTGCAAACTCTTCAAGAATCCCTTAGAAGAGCCTTGATTGGAGCAATATTTTTTTTTTATTTCCTTGTTACATGCCCAGGGTTTTGCATGTGTGCCCCTGTAATTGCAATCAAAATCTTGTTACAACTCAAAATCCTGGTACAAGCCAAATGGTACCATTTTTATGTATAGAGCTGAAAAGTTCATTTTAGCTCCAGTAGTATTCAGACTTCCAAAACAAAATTCAGCACCTTTTATTTGTGGTTCAAGTGACCTTCTAAATTAGTTTTTGGTGGAGTAAAATCTGAAAGAACCCCACTGGACCATGGAAATTTGGATCTATTTTGCACAAATACATGAACCTCTCATATCTAGGACACACATTCCCAACTGTCTATGAGAGCTACAGAAACCAGAGTGAACTGGAAGAAAAAAGTATTCAAATAAAAGGTTGAATAATCTGGACATGTCTGAGCCTCATTTATGGAAAAGAGGCAGGAAAAATGGGAAGGGTAACACTAATATATCTCAAATTCCATGAATGTAAAATGACAAATACCATTGATTTTTAACCTAAACTAGGAATTTATGTCACCCCTTCCCACTGAAAATCAGAGTTATTTCTTCCATAGTGCTGCTTCTTCCTTCCTGCTGCTTTCATTTGAATAATCTTGTTCACCTGCAGCCCTCTCCTCTTCCTGTTTTAATCTCCTCCAACCAGGGAATTATCCCTCTCTCCACCTCTGGTGATTTAATCACCCTGAAGTTCAACAACAAGATTAGTGTTTGCGTATTTGATGGGGTTTATCCTGTACTAGTGAGAAATTTTGGTCAAAATGCTGGGGCTTTTTAATCACACTTCAGTCTAGTTTATAAGAAAACCTTCAATTTTAATGGCAATGCATTATAAACTCTTCTCATACTCAAGTATACCCAGCAATAATTACTAAATTGCTGTCAGTGGCAAGTTATGATGGTAGCACATCATTGAAAACAGCTTCATAATTTACAAGTTTTCATTTTAGAAACTCCTTAAGCTTCTCTTAACATTTTATACTATATAGAAAACATTTACCCTAACCCATTTACTGGGTTTTTCCTTCTAAAATTTCCTACTTTGTATTTTCCCACAGGCAATCAGGAACCTGTGGATTCAGTGGTGTCTCCAAGCTGTCAGAACCAAACTGAAATTACTGCTGTGTTTCTTACAGTGCTTTGGGTTCCCTTTGTCTGGTTTTGTGCCACTTAAATTTTATGAATATTAAGTTTTTTTACCAGCCTATTATGAAAAAGCAAACTGCTGTGTTTATGACCCCAGAACCCTGTGGTGTTCCATTGGTGACCCCATCTTTATCAAATTCTTCAAATGCTGAATAATGCAAAGCTAAAGTATTAACATGGTGAAGTTTGGAAGCCTCTTTTGCCACTGGAGGTCCTTTGGTGGCTCTGATGCCTTAAGTTTTATTTTTCCTGCATTTCAGACTGTGCTGTCCAGGGGTGCAGTTCTGAGCTCACATTCAGCGCTGCTGAGCTCTGCACAGAGCAGGGACACAAAACAAATCCTTTTCCTGCTCAACACCAAGGACAACTTTCAGGCCCAACAGCACAAACAGGGGTGGCTGAAGGGAGGAACAAGAAGGATGGGACCTCACAGCCTGGAGCTGGAATTGGACAATTAAACCCCAATGTGCAAATGGACCCAAACTTATCAAAGTGTGAGACCTCGTGACCGTTTGTCCATTCTGTGACCATTCTCAGTCCACCTTGGGTGCAGCCCTGGTCAGACCCTGTCCTGCCCAAGGTGCATCCCAAAGGCCTTTCCATAAATCCCTGCTTTATTCCATAGCTCTGACCAGTCTGTTTCAGGTCAGCCTTCCCAAGGCATCAGCTCTGTAGAGGAATCATAGTGGGATTCCTTGGAGCACCAGCTCTGCCCTGACTGAGCCCTCAGGCTGCTCCACAGCAGGGCTGGGAGCTGCTCCTGAGGGGCCCAGGAGACTCCCAAGTGTGGTTTAGTTTGTGTCAAATAGCTCCAAACGAGGAAATTTGGTGTGAAACTCTAAACCTCCAGACGGGAAATGTTGCATGAACCCTTCAGAGGGTGTTGGACCCTGATGTCCAGAGAAGCTGTGGCTGCCCCACCCCTGGAAGTTTTCAGACAGGCTGGATGGAGCTTGGAGCAGCCTGGGACAGTGGAAGGTGTCCCTGCCCATGGCTGGGTGTGGAGTGATGTCTTTCAGTGTTTCAGGATGTGCTGCAGAGAAGCAGATACACAGAGCTGTTAATAATTTTAAGCCCTTACAATACATTTTGGGAAGGGCACTGGACAGTGATAGTGATCCAGGTAGAAAACTGGGGAAATAGTGCAAACAGCACTCCACTCCCAGTCCCATTGTCTTGGGGAATATCCATACATGGTTTTCTGAGACCTTTTCAGTGTCTGGGCCTACAGTGGGTTCACCCCATTCAGGGGCCAGGACACCTGCAAGGGTTGGACAACTGAATCACAGAATCTCTATGGGTGGAAAAGACCTCTAAGGGCACCAAGACCACCCATCCACCCAGAAGCAGCACCATCTTTGTGGATGCTGGCAGCCTGGTCAGATAAATTTTCAAGCATCAGACAGCAGTAAGGCCTGTGAGAAAATCAAATAAACTTTCCCAGGCATTGGTCTGGAGAGCTCAGTGAAAGAATTCAAAGCAATCCTTGCACCTGGTGTTTGCACTTGTTGATTTGCAAGATGTTTACAAAGGGGTGTAATTTCTAATGAGCCAGTGATGGTGAGGGGTGTTAATTAAAGGACCAATCCTGTCCAGTCTATAAAAAGGTGTGCTTTCTAATAAATTGGGATGTATGCCTTCTGAGAGGACTAGAGTCTGTGTCACTCATCCAGCCACCCCTAACACAACAGTGGCACACGTTCACCACCAATCCCTGTCCTCAAGTGCCATATCCACCTGGTTCTGAACACTCCCAGGGATGGTAACCCCACTGCTTCCCTAGGCAGGCTGCTCCAGTGCTTTACAACCCTTTCCATAAAGATATTTTCCCTGGTATCCAATCTAAACCTCCTCTGGTGCACCTTGAGGCCATTTCTTGTCCTGTTATTTAACATAGAGCAGCTGGATGTGAATGCCCTGGGTCCATTGATGCTGGACCCAGCTGGGCTGGAGGAGCAGGGCCTGTGCTGGTGTGTGAGCGGTGGTGAACAGAACCCCTTGAACTGCAATTGTTCTGCACCTGCAGTGACCCATCCTGCCTCACAAACTTTAAATGAGTTCTCCTTGCAGCTGCTTGTACCATGACAAAAATACAAGCCTTTGTTTAAACTGTGGTGAGTCTGACAGTTAAAGGAGAAGGAAAATTGAAACCATGTGTGGAAGTTAAAAGGACCAAATAGGTGTGTAGAGAAGCTAGAAGTTCTAATCAGTGTGTAAATCTCTTCAGGAGGCACTGCTGGGAAGCAGAATCGGAGTCAATGTGTTTACAGTAAACTTTATCTTGACCATCTGCCACCACTAATCAGATGCAATTGGCACTTTTAGTTTGAAGGGAAACACACTCAAGACCTGCCATCCCTCCTGGATAGCAAGGATCTAAAAGTTTATCTGCACACAACACTTCATTTGAATTTGTTTACCTTGGAGGAAAACAAGATTAAGGATGAAGCATATGCTCCAACAAACCAGTGAATTGGTTTGAGGTGATAACTGTGGAAACAAACTCCAGGGGTAAAAATAAACCAGTGAAATAAATTCAGAGTACATTGAGTAAGCGGGCTCTTTCCTAATTGAAATATGGTGACAACTGCTGGAGCCAGTCCAGGGGAGGCACCAGGATGGGCAGAGGGATGGAGCAGCTCTGCTGGGAGGAGAGGCTGGGAGAGCTGGGATTGTTCAGCCTGGAGAAGCTTTGGGGTGACCTCAGGGTGGCCTTGCAGTCCCAGAGAAGCTGTGGCTGTCCCTGGATCCCTGGAAGTGCCCAAGGCCAGGCTGGACAGGGCTTGGAGCAGCCTGGGACAGTGGAAATGTCCCTGCCATGGCAGGAGGTGAAATGTGAAGAACTCTGAGGTCACTTCAAACCAAACTATTCAATGGCTGAATGAGTGCTCAGAGAACAGCTAAACCTGACTTTGTCTCTCTCCTGACACATCAGGGTGGCACCTCCAGGAGTGTCAGCCTTTCCTGCAGCTCAATATCCAACTGCCTGGTAGTGCCCCACCATTGTCCTGCTTCTGTCTGGGGGGATTTGGCTCCAAAATACAAAAATGGCAAGTGAAGAGCTTGTCTGATTCCATAATTAACACACTTGGTCCAGCTCATATAACATTTTCTACTCACATTTTAAAAGACTGCATTAAACTTTTAGCATGAGAAGGATTTCTGTCCTTGCATTTTATTTTTTATCTATAATGCAGCTTTATCTATTCACAAAGATGTGATATTTTAATCATAGAGGTGACAGATCTGACATTTAGATTCCTTAGTTACTTTTATTGCCTTGTCCCTGTCAGTTGGAGGCCTTAAACTGATATCAATATCAATGGTTATATGATTGATAATTTTTGATGGGAGGTTTGTCTGCTTGTTGGAGGGTGGGGAGGATGTTTTGGGTGGGGGTTTTTTGGGGTTTTTTGGTTTTTTTCTGTGTTTGTTTAATTTGGTTGCTTTGGCTTTTGTTCCTGTTGTTGGGTTTTTGTCTTTAAAAAAGGAAATGTTTTAAAGAGCAAAATATGCACAAACGTTTTGGGGAAAATGGTCTGACTGGAACTGCAACCTCCTTGAGGGAAAATTCCTGTCCTGTGTTATTCTCCTGGTGAGATTATGTGTGATATAACCTCTGTGTTAAAAAAAACAAGAAAAAAAAAGAAAAAAAAAACAAAATGCGAATTGTTTTTATGAACAGGTGGGCTTAATCCATACAGAAAAGAGGATCTTGTACCGGATTCATTCCTTCTCCACAGGGAGTAGGAATTTTACAAATTCAGCTAGAAGTTGATTAACAAGCCATCCAATTATTGTCAGGACATATTTGCCTTTCTGTCAATATTTTTACAACCTATTGTTTGCAGAGTTTCAAATCCTTTCTTTCTTTCTTTCTTTCCAGATTTCCAAATTCTCACATTTTCAAATTCCCAAAATTAAAAGTTTTTAAATTTAAAAAATTTCTTTCTTTCTTTCTTTGTTTCTTTCCTTCTTTCTCCCTTTCTTTCTTTCTTTTTCCCTTTCTTCCTTTCTTTCTCTCTTTCTCACTTTCTTGTTTTTTCTCTCTTTCTCTCTTTCTTCCTCCCTTTTTCCTTCCTCCCTTCCTCTTTCTCAGGATGGAACTCAGTGGCAGGTTGGAGACCCTATTTCTGTTTTATTTTCTTTTGTTAGCTGTCATCCCTACAGATCCTTGGCACCTTTGTTTGCCCAGGAGATCTGAAAGGAATTACACTTAAAACTCCCAGGTGAGGGTTTGTTTGAGCATTCTTCCCCCTCCCATACTCTGTGCAATATGGAGCAATTTCTGTGCCAGGTCATGAATTTCTGATAGGATCAAACAAGGGAAGTTGTGCCTAAACCCAGAGATTTTTGCTGTATTTTTAACTCTACAAACAGTGACTAAGAAAAATAAAGCAGTAAACTTAGAATATTCTGTGGGAAATACATTTCTTCTGTGGAAAATATTTGTTTGTTTTGTTTCTTGGGGTTATTTTTTAGAAAGAAATACCTGCCCAGATTTTGAGGTCCTCTTTAGGAACCCTTTTGGTTTCTGTTCTTTTTAGACCAAACTGTTGCTTCCCAATTCCTATTTTTCCTTCAATACCAACAGTTTTCTTACAGCATATCAGTGCTGGCATGTCTTTGATTGGATTTTCTGTGTGTGAGACTGCTGTAAAATGTGGATTACTGTAAAGTTTTTATGTAGAAAAAAATAGGAAATTGAGTCTGAATTTATTTCTAAATATCATTAAATGATTGAGGATTTGTCTTAATTTGGGTAAGAGCCTATAGAAACATTTGATGACATTTAAGCAATATACTCTGATATAAGATGTATTTTTTATTAGTAGTATTTAGTTTATTTAAAATAAATGTGCAATATCCCCATATCTTTTCAAATGTGCTATCACACCATTGCTGAAATGTTGAAATGTTTGAAAACCTGTTTGGTCGCCCAGTCTGCCTTCCACAGAATCCACCTCAGCCATGGTTATTTGTTTCCTTTCAATCTCTTATTTTACTCTTTCAAAGGAATAATGAAAAGGAAAATACTACAGTAAAAGATTTATTAATCCATAGGCTCAAAAATACTGTCTGAACTTGCATTCAAAGCTTTTTCAACTATAATTGAAGAAGGCTGTAACAGAATAAGACTGAAAGTAGAAAAAATAAGAAATTTTATGAGTTAAACACTTGCTACTGATGTTACTCAGGTGCTAAATCCAGGTGCTTTTCTTGCTTATTCATTAATCACAATTAATTATAAAAAAAATAAAATGGGGAGTATGAGTGTCCAGATGTTTTTGAGCTCTCCAAGGGATTTTAAATTCCATTTTATCCAAGTGTTGAATCAAGTCTAGATACAAAGCCTCTGATTTTGTCCTGGAGCCCTCACAGTTCATGAAATTGTTGTGGGTCACCTGGCTGGGGCTTTGTCTGTGGGGAGCTCAGGAGACACTGGAGAGTTTGTGGCTTGGTCCTTTCAGGGAAGCAGAGATAATTCATTATTGTCACCTGAGCTGTGATTAATTACTGCTGCCTTTCAGGGAGGCTAAATGCTCACCCTAGCTAATGGATCAGGATATAATAATGGAATGGTTTTGCTGTAGGAATGCTTCTACAAAGCCCTGGAGGAAAATCTGTGTGTGTGTGGAAGGAAATCCAGTTCAGAGCATTTCTGACTGCCCAACCTCCTGGATCCATGGAGGGACACAGGTGGAGCTGTGTTCCCTTGGGTGCTGTGTCCCTGCCTCAGAACTGCCACGTGTGTGCTGAACCCATTGACCTTCAGCATGAACAGATGACAAACCCATGGGCTGGAGGGGCACTGCCAGTTTCCATCCTAAATTAGGATGGATGGAGTTTCCTGTCTCTGTCCCCTGTTCCAGCCATTTATGTGGCCACTGATCAGCATCTTGGAGAGGCTCAGAAAGCTCAGCAGGGCACTCATTAATGGGAAGGAAAAGCTCCCAAGGAGTACAAGAGGAGTCAAACACAAAATGACAGAAGAGCAGTCAGACTTATCCCAGAATCGCTGCATTTGGGGGGGTCCTGTGTTGGTTTATCTTGGATTAAAGGCAGGAAATCTTCACAATGCACCAGGTCCTGGTGTGTTTAAAGGCCTGTGTGAGCTGACATGAGCTTCTTGCTTGCAGCACATCAGTAATTCAACAGCACTGCTCATTTTTGGAGGCTGATTTTAACCTCAAGCCTTCAGACCTTTCATGGTTCAGTGCTGTGTTAATGTTTGGACTCAATGATCTGTTTCCAGCCTTGATGATTCTCTGACAACCTGAGGAATAAAAGCATCTCTACGTTCTGTTTTTCTTTCCTTCCAGACAGGGTGGAAAATCCACCCACTCTTATTTCCCCCTAACACAAATTGTCTTTTAAATATCTGAAATTTTCCATCCCCACTGTCTACCTTTCATTTGTGTCACCCAGCATGGATGGACTTGAGCTCCTGCAAGGGAGATTCCAGGGAGAAGTTATCAGTGCACTTTTAATTAGGCAGACTGCTAATTAGAAGCAGTCATGGATAGAAGTTGCACCCTGGTAGTGGGTTACATCAATTAGAATGAAAGTAAAGCTATTTGTTTTCAACCACCATGTCTCAAAATTGTTTTTAACAATCCCTAATCTTCTACTCATGTCCTGTACTGCACGGGTGCATCATCCAACATTATTAATAAAATTAAAAATTCAAACAATGGGGAAAGGATCTGTGGGAATCTGGAAGAAGGAAATCTAGGAGTTTAAAATAATAAAAATAATGAATTAAAATAATTAAAAAAATTAATTAAAATAATTAAAAAATTAATTAAAATAATAAAAATAAGGAATACTTTAAGACCAGGCATGCAATGAAGGTTCAACCCACCAGTTTGAAGGCATCCAACACCCAGAAGAGACCTCAGTGAAGGTTTCCAGAGAGGAATGTTGTACCAGGCTAACAGGGATGTGGAAGAAAGCAGGAGTGTTTTATCCATGAGCCATTTCACAGAATCACAGAATGGTGTGGGTTGGAAGGGACCTTAAAGATTATCCAGGTCCAGTTATTGTTCCACTATTTATTGGTTTGTTTTCTGCAAAATTTTCTACGAGTAGGGATTATAAAAGTGCATCTCAGGATTTTACATCCTTGCAAAAAAAGCTGCTGTCAATACACACAGCCTGAAAAATGTGCAAATGTTTCAGTTGGATTTGAACTGGGAATAATGCAAAATCACAGGTTCCTGAATAGTGGATCACAAATTAGAAAGATTGTGGGTAGCAGAAAAAGAAACTTTCAGACTGTCATTGTCACTTACAAAGTGACACATATCTGGCACAAAGAACACAAAATCTGTAAATATTCTGTGAAACTCATTGTTCTAATTTTTTGCCTTTTGGGAACACAGAGGGAGAGTATGATTATATAATGTTCTTTTGTTGTAACACTGCAAGTTGCTCCTTGTATTGCAATTTTTCCTTAATTCTTACTGGAGACCAGCTTCCAGTGCTGATGATCAGCTTCATTAAAAATGTCTTTTAGAGCAGGTTTTTATTAGGTATTCTCTTCTGCTGCTGCAAGTTATAAATGTGTCTACATCCCTAGTTCTGCCAGGAAATTATTATATGTATTTAGTTCATATGTCTTTGAGGTCTAAGGAAAGATTTCTGGCAACTTCCCTGAGCTTTTTCAAGTTTTACAAGGACAGGAGATGTGGATGCTAACAGACAGTTTGGGGTTTTTTCAGCTATTGATACTCTCCATTGAATTACTGTAATTTCTTCAGTGGAAGTGATGGATTTGTTCCTCTGAAGAAAAATTGTTGGAATGCTTGAATAGTGGAGTGAAGAACCAGATTTTATCTCTATATAGATAGATAGAAAGCAAAGGTAAAGCAACCTGAATATTACCATTCTAATATTCACAATTCAAATTTACTGCCGTTATTCAAAAGTCAAGGGTGTAAAACTCCATTCCAACTGAAGCAATCTTGTCATTTCATTCTTGATTTAGGAAAGCCAGTGTCCAGAAGTGTCACTCTTTTGTGACAATACATAAAGACCCTACTTGCAGTAGACAAGTGCTAAATGAGTCTTGAAATACTTTGACAGCATATTACCAGGATTTTTCCTGTCATTCAACAGAGAGGAAAAAAAGCATTAAAGCAAACTTCATCCATTTGGCCAAAAAGAAATTACAAAACACATTATTCATCCTGCAATTTATCAGCCTGTGGAATAACCACACCCAGCAGGACCACAGGAGTTTTTTACACAGTTAAATTTGCATTTATTTAGTGATTGCTTCCTTCAATAAGGAATTCACTATGCTGGCACTGCAGAAGGATACAACAGACAGGTGTCCTGCTCTCTGAAGGATCACACTATATTGATCACACTCGAGGTGGAGTTTCACTCCCTCTCTGCTCTTTGCTCCCTGATTTTTGCAGTTTCTGCCCGTTCCATGCAGTTTCTTTCCATCCCTGGTTAAAGATGAAGAAAGAATTTGTGCTTATGAAATCACAGAGTTTACTTCTGCCCAGCTGGCCTCAGCAATTTTCACTACATTTAGAGTGGTCAAGACTAAATAAGTGTAATTCATCAGAGCAGGGAAAATAGAGTTCACAATCACCAGTTAACTCATTCCTTGCTAGTGACCCTCTCTAATACAGAACTCTGGGCTTCTTTTTGTTTGTTTTCTTAATGCCTCATTTGTACCTCTCTCACTCCAGATTTCCTTTTGTTCTGGTTATGTGCCTAGAGAAAAATGAATTCTTCTTCCTCCAGCAAATGTAGCCGAGGAGTCTTAAAAATCACTTCAGCCATTTCCCTAAATTTCACATTTCCTGCAGTCACTTCTTTCGAGTCGTGGTTTCCAGACCTGTGACCATTATTGTTTTAATTTCTGTATTTTCTCCAGATATTCCACAGCAGTTCAGCTGTGGATTTGTGCTGCTGAGTGAAGAAGAGCTGCTTCATGGGCACTCAGAATTCATCTTTATATCTCCAGTGTGGTGTCTGCGTCTGTCTTTCCATGACCACACCTTATTGCCTCCTGTTCAGATTGGGAATTATTCATTTCAGCTTGGACTGACAATAAACCCACAGAGCCATCAAGAACAGCAAGAAAAAGAACCTCAATGAAACCTATATAAATCTGTTCCATGTCCTAACTTTTCTTTTTATCCAAATTTTGAGTGAAGGCACATTGTAATGGAGTCATATAAATACTCCCATTACCCAAAGATCCCTTCCTTAAAAACTGGCTTGAGTCAGCTGCTCCCATTCTGCACTCATGATGTCAATTTTTTAAGTATCTTCAAACCCAAATCAAGGATTGTTTTCTGGTTTTCTCATGTTTGTTATCCTTTTTCACTGACTGGTGTCACTTGGATGTGCTCATGCTCCATAATTGGCTCCCATTCATTTTAGCAAAGGGAATGAACAGGAGTGCTTGGAATCCAACTGTGCTGGGGAGATTTTGTGATATTCTTGATATTTGTTATATTCTTGATATTGTGCCAAGGCCAAGAAACACCTTCAAGACAGTTGGTTGCTTTAATCTTCCAAAGCAGCATTTGGGGACTGTTGGAATTTCTGTGGAGAAGAGAGGAAATGTCTCAATTTTCATCCCCTAATTGGTTGATGGGCAACATGAGGGACTGGCACTGAGATCTGGTGTCCTTTCATTCCCACACAATCACAGGATCATTAAAGATGGAAAAAACCTCCAAGATTGCCAAGTCCAAGCTTATTAAGAGCTGCTGATGCTGAAGAAAGCTTCTAAGAACTTTGGATGCCTTGTTGTAGTCTCTAATAGTAAATGTGTCATTCACAGTTAAATTAATTTCCCACCACTCCTGGATTATGTGAGAGTCTCTGTATCTTCAAAAAGGAACTGTACTCCTCCTAGAAGATATTTTCATTTCTTCAAAAGCATTGTTTCCATTCATTCCAGAAGTAAAAGAACCCAGCAGTTTCACTCCCAACCTTCACAGATAATTGTCCCGTGTGAGTAAATTCTGAGTCCAGAATCTCTCTCTCCAGTGTTGATTTGGAACAGTAAATACCTCAGCAGTGTCATTATGCACTGATTTTCTAATGGCTTTCTGCTAAACATTGGCCATGTGAAACTAGAAAATTACCATTAATCGTTCTTAAGGTGCTAAGAATACATTAATAAATTAGTTCTGTTTGATTTTCTAAAAGCTGTTTTTACTCCTAGGATATCAAGTGGGCAAAGAAGTGTTGAACTGGGCACCAAGAGCCAGTTCTGTCTCATCCTAGGTTGCTCACATGCTTAGTCTAATTTAGATGGCAATTTCTCATTTTAGCAGCTGCTTCCATCCCTGTCTGTGTCCTGTGGCTCTTACAGCTTAGGCTTCAGATCTGTGCCTGGATGAGGTTTTTAAATTCTGAAATTAAATGACAGAAAATAGTCGGACCCACAGTCAGACTCACCTGAAAAAATGCACATTTTGCAGATACCTTGGGCTTGGCATTGTCTATAATTCCAGTGTTTTGGCTTTATTTGAGAAATGTGATATAATATTCTTTATTCTATTTTTCCTTCTGATTCAGGCCTAAATGGGGGTGATGATCAGGAATTCGTATCTTCCCTGCTTCTGCTTTTTTTTATAGATGAAGGAATGGTGAAGTCCCAAATTCTAGTTCATCCCACTCAGGTTTTACTCCAGTTCTGCTGTCAGAAGTTGATGTTTTCTGCAGCCCACTTGCCAGGCCACATGCAGTGGTGGTAAAGGACTGGGAAGAGCTTTACTCCACTTTTATTTTTGCTGATAGGAATTACAGAGCGCTCCTGAGCAACAGCAGTGTGTGAATAACAATGTTTCTGACCCAGTCTGGGCTTTTTTACCACAGTCTGGGTTAGCTGTGCAGAATTACAGAGCCCTCCTGAGAAAATGTTCATGCAAAAGTGCCTGACAAGGCACCGTGGACACAACTATTTCTAGACATTCAAAGACATGACAAAATGTGCATTGATTTAGCTGGCAATTGTCTAGAATGGAAATGTCACAGTACAGTGGTCCTGATTTAATGCACTTTTACATGTGCAGTACAGGGAGAACACTCCAGCCTGTGACAGAGGGAACAATTTCCTGCAGTACCCAGGAGTGCCTGACTCGTTGGTCTGAGCAGCTCCTCTGCATCACTCCCTGGGCTTGTTTAACGTGAGCAGGGCAGCTGAGAGGGGGCTCTGCTCACTGCAATCCCACTGATTTCCCTTTAGTGCCTCCTCCTTGCCAGGGCAAAAACCTCTCACCTGGCAGGGAAGGGAATGTGCAGCTCAGGGGCTCAGGGTGGCACAGAGATGGGGTTGTGCCCTGGTCCCCACACTGGCACACCCTGGGAGGGGAAATGCCTGATCTGAACAGCTGCTCTGGATGTTTCTATGCTCCCTAAAATGCCATTCCCAATGGATCTGGGCCCTGCCATACCCTCTTCTTCTGGAAAACCAGGAGTGGGGCCAGACCCTTCCTGTTTGACATCCAGGTGTTGATGCCTCCCCTGTGGAAATCCACGGGTGCTGTGACCTGGGCAGAAGGCTCAGAATGCATCTCTGAAGCATTTCCTGCAGAAACAGCAAAAGCTGCAAGTGCAACTACCTCATCTCTCATTTCCAGGATCCAAAGAATGCATAAAAGAATAGCTTGTGTGCCTGTTTAATAATTGAATAATAATTAAGTAATAATGATTTTAAAAGAGCCAAGAGCAAACCAGGACATGTCTGTCACCACTCCCATTTCTTGCTTTCTTTGTTCCTGCTCTCACTCTCCTCATTTGCTACCACATCCTACTGGAAGAGGAGGAGGCACATTTCTCCTTCTTTACAGTAAATGTCAGAAGGATGCTCTGTGGAAGAGCAAATAGGTCAGATCCCTGATAGTTTGACTGCTAATCAATACAGTAAGAGTTTGGAGGGATTTAATGAGTATTCTGTGTTATTTTGTATGCACATGTTCAGTATGACTTTCAATATCCTTCTTTCTTCCACCTGGAAGCTGTTAAAGTACAGGTCACCAGTGCTTTAACACTGATCTTATCACAATTTGAAAAGTGATTCTGATTAATGATTTCATCATTGCTGTCATCATTGAACATAAGGAGTTTGATGTGGATAAATTTTATTGAAGGAGTTGGTATTTGAAAGAAGATCAGAGCTGGCTGGACACATAACCCATAATTAGAGAAAAATTCCAATACAGTTTATGGGAAGGGGCAAGGCTTTAACAGCTCAAGGAAATTAATTTATCAAAAAATGCTCCTGGTCAGAGTAGGTGAGGTAGGATTAATCTTTCATGTCCTGGAGTCTTTTTCCTGCATTGTTTCTATTTATAACAGAGACAGAAATCTTAAGAAAATAAAAAACAGTATTCAGCATCACATTCCAAATTTATCAAAGCCAAAACATCAAGCTAGGGGTGGAGCTTAATTTGATGACTGAATTCACAAATTTGTTTTACAACAGCAAAACTTGGGCTTTCTGGTGATTGATCCTCCACACCTTTAATTTCTTGTTTCCATTCAGAAGGAGTATTTTTTTCTGTATATCCTGATCCTTCCTCATCTCTTTTCAGCTGGAAAAGGAGATCTCTGCTAGAAATTAACTCTGTTAATTCTTTCTGAATTCCCTCTTTCTTTCCTCTTCCTTGTGCATGGGGATGTGATCTAACATTTGTCCAACAGCTGCACTGTGCTGTAAAATTGAAAATGCCATGGACTCCATGGAAAATTCAGGCTTTCCCTGGCAGACACCTGTCTTCCCAAACCAAGACAATCACATTCTTCAAATCCTAGACCAG
>VXBR01010378.1:98333-109178 GCA_013400215.1 Cisticola juncidis
CAAAAAAAAAAAAAAAAAACCACAAAAGAAAAAAAAACAAATAAAAAAAAACCAAAACCCAAAACAAAAAAAAACCAAACTCAAGCTTGTGTGACCTGACCTGATTACACAACCTTCAACAGCACTTTTTAGGTGTCTTAAATGGCAACAGATTTTAGCCTTGGGTGGGGCAGATCTGCAAAGCAGCAAATGTCACAAATTCCTTTGGGTCCCTTATGGGAACAGATCATAAGGGTCTCTTCTCTCTCTGAGAGAGGCACTGTAGTGCAATTTTTTAAAAGGCTGAACAGGTTTTCTAACAAAGTAATTAATGTCCTTGAAAAGGAGCAGCCCTAAACCCCCATTTACATGCAGTCAATTACCTCAGGCAATATATTGTGTAAACACTGCAGGTAAACATTGCTCCTCACTCACAGGAACGGGTTCTCTCTCTTTTAAAATCTTTTTACTGCTCGCTGTTTGCACCATCGCAGAATCTTTAGGTTCACTTTTGAGGCCCAAAAAGGATTTGGTTTTATCTTTGGATTTGCAAAATAAAGCCCTCTAGGAAGAGCTCCATCCTTAACCTCTCTCTTCCTGCAGTGCTGTTAACTACAGAGGAAACCCAGGTACGAGGAGGGGAATTTTCTGTCCTTCAGACAGAGAAAAAGGGAAATCTGCATAAGCTGTATCACCACTTGGACTTGTTGTGACAGTTCCTGATAATTAATGTCTCTGCAGAACAGAGATCAACAGGCTGTAAACTTCAGAGATAATCACATCTGTGTGAATTTCAATTTCTAGGGGAGCAGTTGATAATTAATGCTCCTAATAAGCATGAGCAGCTTAGTGAAAGAACAGAGTTTATATTTATAAACAACTTTTTTGTCAGAAAGGCTCTCAGCCCTGCTCATGGACCATATCAGCACCTACTGTAGCAAACACTGATGGAGAGAAACTCTTTTCTAGTTCAAACTCTATTCTCTAAAGGGTGCTTTTATTGTTTATTTCTCTAACTGCTTTTTCCAACTGCATTTAATTAGCATTGGAAATTAATCACTTCAGAGCTTAAATACTTAAAAGCCAGTATGGTTCAGTGGGAACCATTTGTTTGTCAGAGGAGATAATTGAACACAACCTTGAAAAATAAACTGGTGTGTTCTTTCAGTGTTTCTTGCACTGATTTGATGATTGAAAGGGCAGATAGGCACAGACCCCAGTTTTGGACAGTGGAACTGGTCCTCTGTGAAGCTCAGAGGGCTTCTGGGACACTTATGGCAATGTTTTCCAGCCCTCAAAGTAACAACAAACCATAGTTTATTTGCCTTTATTAACACTGAGTCTTACCCCATTGCTTCAGGTAATCTGCTTTATAACTTACTGATTTCATTTATGGCTTTTTAAAATATTATTATTATTATTATTATTATTATTATTATTATTATTATTATTATTTGCCCCAGACCAGGCTGGATGGGGCTTGGAGCACCCTGGGCTGGTGGAAGATGTCCCTGCCCATGGCAGGGGTGGAATGAGAGGGGCTTTAAGGTTCCTTCCAGCTCAGACCATTCTACAATTCTATGGTTTCTAACAGTGCTTCTGAGAATAATCTTTAAGTTTCTCAGCTCCTATGGCTGGGTGAAAGGGGTCAGCCATGTTTTAGAAAATTTTGTTTTCAACACTTACAAAGGAAAAAGATCCACTGTGTCCTCCCTAAAATGCAGCAGAGTTGCATAATACCTCCTTTTACTTTTTTTCCTGACAGTTTCTTCAAGTTGCTATTCCAAGAGGTGGTATTTTTGATTTTTATCTTCACTGCTCATGCCACTCTGCCTTGTGCCATTTGCAGAGCTTGAATCCTGTGCTTTCTTAATGCTGCAACCATTGTTTTAACCACAATTCAAGGTTTTAGATCTTTTTCTTAAGGAAGTGGAATTTTCCTTCAGGAACAGTTGAACAAAAGCTAGATATTTTGTATCTAATTCAGGAAATATTTGGCACATCCCATTTACTTTAGAGAGATTATTTCCATGGAGACTGAAAATGTACTGGTTCCTTGAGGAGGAAGACACAAAACATCATTTGTAAATCAGAATCTTCTGCAAAGGTAAACAGAAATCATCCGTTATGTTTATTGAGCAAAACCAATTAGAGAGTTTCAACTAATCTCCTCAGGAGCTCAGGCCTTTGGAAAAAATGCTTTTCTTTTGAGTGTCTGAAGTGGTCAATAACAGCTGGATACACTTTTTGAAGGCTCACTTGATGCACAACCCTTGCTCCCAATCCCGGGCTAAGCTGAATGTGCTGCTCTGTGATCTCCTTTGTACAATTGCTCATCACTCTGTGAAAGAGTATTAAATAAAAAGAAGATTTTTAATGCGTCAGAGCCCGCTAATCAGAGCTGCTTTATTGCATTTTGGTGGAGTAAGTGTGCTAATGACTGCATAATGTGTTTGCAGTGCAATGTGATTTCTCTGCAGTTTGTTTGAAAGCCTAATTGTGCCCAGCTGCCTGGGTGGTGTGATGGACAGCTGACACTCCCTGCTAATGCAGGTCCAGGAGGGGCTGGGGCTGGGATTGTTCACCCCAATTTAGCTCCCAAAAAGGGACTGTGCCCTCAGCAGGGCTGGTACACCTAATGAATTGCTGCTGGGGTTTTCCTTTGTGCACCAATTAAACACCGATTAAAAATTAAACGTTTCAGGTCTGTGAAACATTTGTTATGCACAGCAAAGAAGACTGCATTATTAATTGTATTTCATGTTTGTGGGGCTTTTGTTGTGTAGGGATCTCAAACATGCCTGGATATTTTGAGGCATTCATGGTCATCAGGACACTGAAGGCAGACTGAGAGGCACTGGAAACGACCATTTAAATTTATGCAACAGAATCTAAGACTGGGTGTAGGTATCCAAAGATCCTGCTTCCAACACCAGACATATTTCCAAAGCCTGGAAAATTCCAGACTTCATGCCAAGGATTAAACTTCTTTTTAAATTCTTATCTGTCTGATAACAATAAAATGTGAAGACATCCAGTGTCATGTGGAGCTGCAGTGAAAATAAAACCGTAGTTATTTTTTCTTTACTATTGTGTGATTGGCAAAGGATAAGGAATTCTTGCCTAGCCCAGTGCCCAGGGACAGGCTCCTGCAGGTCAGCCATGGACACACACTGGGACACAGACATGCAGAGAGGTTCAAACTCTTGGGTTTGAGCTTTGCTTCAAGCTCTGTTCTCAAGGACCCAGATCCACCTGCCTGCTGGAGCACAGCTTCTCCCAGAGGGGTAAATCAATCACCACACAAGGATGAGCAACAGTTCAGAGCCATGCAAATGAACGTGAAGAAATCCAACTGTGAAACAAGCCAGACAAGCATGGATACACCAGCCTCTGCTCCTAAAACTTCCACCAGAGAAATAATTGGGGTTTGGAGCTAAGTGATCTTTAATGACCCTTTCCAGCCCAAACCATTCTGGGATTCCAGGGCTGATTTTAATTGCTCAGAAATACTGGGTTGGCACAGAGCTGCCTGAAAATGCAGCCCATAAAAGTTAAAGAAAATGATAATCACTGTATATTCAGTGGCTCATTTGACCTGGTACAACTTTGAGGCAACAGATGGAAAAGTTTCAGTGCTGATGAAGTGTTAGGCAGAACTGCTGCTGTCAAGATATTAGGTAAGACCTTGGTAACAGCTGCCCATCTCCAGCTGGCCAAATTATTCTGGTTCAGAGCTGGTCCCAGGAGTGGACAAATTTTGCACTTTCTGCAATACCTTTGGGAGGAGACCATAGTGTGGGAGAAACCTCTGAAGCAGCTAAAAATTGGATTTAAATATGGGACAATCAAAGAGATTTGGTCAGCTGTGTGAAGAGCAAAACAATCACTTGCTTACATTGGCAAGTTAATATAGAAAGTCAGAATTATTGAATAAAATACCTCCTCACAGGGGTGGAATCAGCCCAGCTGGGGGCCAGAGGAGCTGTTTAGATGCTTTTACTCAGGCTGTAAGCACTGTGAGAAGTGATGGAGCCACCAGCCAGGGCTTGACACATTCACAGGTGGGATATGAGCTGCCCTGACCAGAGTTCTGTGGCTCTGGGGTGCTGCTCTAAACCGGGCCAGATATGCAGGGCCTTGCTGGGAGTGTCGTGTGTGTGTTTGTGCATCAGGGAATAGAACCTGCTGTAACATTTTTAGATTTTTTTTGTCACAGACTGACACAGTCTGCTCTTGCTGCCACCCACCCCAATGACTTCCTGATGGAGGCACTGAAGGGATTGTGACAACAGAAAAGATTCCTGCTGCTTGGAGGTGTGGTAGCTGTGCTGGCATGTCCACTGGATAACAGGGATTGAGGGATTTCTGCTCCAACATGAGTATTTAATATCAGTTTGATTGTCAGGGCACAGGGCACACATCGAAAGCAATGTGTAAATCAACAGCATGAGAAGGAACTCAGGCTGGGCCAGGGAGGCTCAGGTCAGACACCAGCAGGAATTTCTACCCTGAAAAGGTGGTCAGGCATTTGAAAGGGCTGCCAAGGGAGGTGTGGAGTCCCCAAACCTGGAGGTGTTCAAGGAAGGGCTGGACTCAAAGCTTGGGACAAGGTGGTGATAAGGAACAGCTTGGACTCGATGGTCCTGGAGGGCTTTTTCCAACCTCAGTGGTCCTGGGATTCAAGGAAATAATGCACTTTTTGTGTTATTCATTCCAACTCTACCCATGGTATTCATTCACTTCTCAGGCCTGCACAGGGCTGGAAGTTTTCCCTCAGATTTTGGTCTCAGTGCAAATCTGTTGCTCTGTGGGGCCAGCTCTGAAGCTCATTCCAAAGCCAAGGGATATCCACCCATTAAAGATCCTTTTCTCACCCCCCGTGGCTCCAGAGGAACTCCTGTTTAAGGTTCTGCTTTCAAACCATCAGTTCATGGCTGTTATTCCTGCAGAGTCACTCTCAGGATGTAAATGAGAGCTGTCTCTACCTACCTGTGCATCTGAGTTTCCTTTTTACATATTCTAATTGACTAGGTGGAAAATAAATGGCAGTGTTCTATTTGCTTGGGCAGACCCGGGCATATGAACTCACTTATTCTGTAACGCTGTTAAATAACGATGATTTACTCCTCATTTGCATAGGAAAATACTCAAGCAGCTTTTGGCTACCAATGAACACTCTGGGAAGCAGTTGAAAATGGTCAGTAAAGCTTTTTTTTTTTCCTCACTGACAGTTCAAGTGTCACGAGCAAGCACTGATATTTCTTGAGGCTCAGCTTTGGTGCTGGAGAGGGACGTGCAGGACCTGCTCCGTTCCTGCACCTTTTGGAACACTGGCTCTTTGTTCCTTTGTCCTGCCTACGTGTGACATTTTCTTTTTAGAGCTGAAACATGGGAAGGCAAATGTCCCCTGCAGACCCTGGGCTAGTCAAAGAGCTGTCTTCTTTTTGTCGTTTCTTCCGGAAACACTGCTTTGAAAGAAATCACTGTTGTAGAACCAATTAGGTTCTTTAGGTGGATCATTTCTCAGTCACTGGAATAATGAATTCCCATTTGCTCAAAGGGTTGCATTCACCCTTCAGTGGCTAAACAAACAGGAATTCATTGCCACAGCTAGGCAACCAAAATTACTTATGCATTCTTTTCAGAATCTTTCTTTTTTCATCTTTATTCAATTCACCATAAAGATTATTGTTTAATGAGGGGGAAGTTCAATTGGAGCCAAACGAAAAGGCACAAGCCTTCCAAGCCAGAGTATATTTTTCAGAAGTGGCTTATTTGTCAGGCTCTTGCAAATTTGCATTTGGGGTGGATTTCTTTGCTAGTCAAACCACAAATGGAACATTCGTTTTCTGGCTTTTTTACAGGATTTCAGTTTACTGGACACAGAAAGATGAAACGGTGTTCTTCAAAACTAATAATTGCAATTATATATTAAATATTCAATATATTATAACATGTTGCATCACCTATTTTATATAAAGTGTATAGAATAGTATAAAGTATAATAGAATGTTATACTTTATAGTATTATAGAAAAGTATAAAGTATAGCTTAAAGGTGTTTGCAGGATGCATCACCACTCTGGTTGTCAAACCTTTCTGCTTTTTTCCCATTGTATGTTGATAACAACATAATTATCTGCTATATCTGCTTTGATTTATGGGGGGGAAAGGCCCTTATGGCTATGTCAGGGTTAATTGAATCATAATCAGTCTTCTTCTGTAAATCAGATTTGTGCCTGAAGTGGAGTCATCTGACCGTTCGTAATAGCTGGCTAAATGCTCAAATGAAAATGTAATTGTGGTGTTTGCTTCTTTTCAGCTTGTTATTTCTCCATATCATTTAGGAGTCAAAGTTCAGGGGAGATGCAGTTACCAGAAAGATCACTTTATAACATTTGTGTCTTTTGCATCTACCTCACAGCTGAACTTCACAGTAAATTCAGTTAGGGAGAGGAGCTACAGAAAATACAGCAAATTGTATTTGTTTTCTAATAAAGGTCAGCTGAATCTTGAAAATTATGAAAAATAACTCCCTGTGTATGTTTTCTGTATGGTTTATATTGTGTTTCACTCATTGTAATTTAAAAATGGGTTTAGATCATTGCAGTGAATCAAGCTCTTTGAAATAGGACTTTAGTCCCATTTTCCAGTCAGCCTCTTGGGATATGGCTGTGACTGCAATGCTCAGCTTAGAGGAGGCAGCTGAACTCCAAAATCTTAAGCAAAGCTTATGTATCATAAAGGAAAAGTTTTAGACACTGAATTTTATCATATGGTTTAAGTTTTAAACTCATTCACCTGCAAATTATCTGTCAGTATTTTCCAGAAATTAGAGAAATAAACTAAGAAATTTTGGAGAGAGTGAATGATGTTTTAACTCTGCTGCTGCTCTTCTTTAAGAAATTTTCGCCTCTTTAGAAAATGATTTCAGAGACCAGACACTACTGGAAGGAATCTTGTAGAGATGTACTGTGTACTTTCTCATGGGGAAAAAAAAAATTGAACTTTTTTTTTCTTTTCAAGCCAATGTTTTAAAAGTTTAAAAGCAAGTCCCACATGGCAGGAAAGAGTGAACAGATGTTTTGCTCACTGACTAGAAGACAATGATCTCACCTGAGCTCTGATAGTCCAACTCCCACCTCGTGGCCCCAAGCACAGAGGGAACTCCACTCCTGTATTTTATAACACTGGATTTTCTCCCCCAGATTCTGCCTGTGAGCTTTTGCCACTGCATCCTCCTCACCCAGGAGCTCAAGTGTGGCAGGGACTTGACAAAGTGTGTGTGAGCTGCTGTCACCCTTTATCACTGTCAGTCTCTGGTTCCACCTCAGTGAATTATTTTACCAAAGTCATTTACGGCGCTAAACAATCTCACAGAGTGGAGCCATTTGCCAATTACATCTTTTACTTCCCCTGCATTTGTTCCCCATCACTTCTTTATGTGAAATGACCCCTTGCTTGGGAGAGGAGTAATTGTTTTCTCAGTAGAGCACTGATCAATGAAGGGCTTCTGCCCTGCACTCTTGATTAGGAATTAGTTTCCTATTGGAAAAAAAAATAAAGTTGATTTCCTTTAAGGTTTTCATGGTTTGTTAGTGTGATTGAGCTAAGTTAGTAAGAGTGAGTTATGAATCTGGACAGCCCTGCTCTAACATGCAGATTATGATTCCCATCATTTTAATGATGGGCTGATTTTACTGATTGTGCCCAATATCTGGACACAGGCAGCAGCTGGACAGAAATCTGTGAGACTGAAAGGTTAAAAACAAAATTAATGCCCACAGTGTTTGGTGGAGAGACCATTCCTGTGTACTCTGGCATTGTTTTCCAACTTCCTTTGTCTTTCATCCTCTGTTAGTCCCTTTTATTTCTGACCAAAAAAACCCCCTAATCCCCAGGGTAGATTTGTAAATAACACAAGTGATAAATTTGAAGAGTTCAAGTCAAGGAACAGGCTCTGCTCACTAACCTGCACAGACAGAAAGCAAGCAGGCTGTGTTCATCCAAACAACAGGAGATACCTTTCTCTCAGGAGAATTATTCATTGTTTTTGTACAGGTAATTTTGTCTGAAGCAGTCTCTGTGATTTGAACAGCTCCTTCCAGAAAGGAGAAACAAAGCAGAAAATCCCTCACAGAGCACACTGGGCATCTTTCTCACATCATCATCCCTCCACAGCCCTAAGAACATCCCTTTGTACATTTCCTTGTTCTCTGAATGTATTTTTGTTGTTGTTTGGTGAGGAAATGCTGAAGCTACATCAGAAAAACTGCTCATGCGTTCTGGGCATTCTGTAAGAGACACTAACCATATTCCTGCAGGGTTTTAATGGGAATTGAAAAGCCTAAACAGGCTCCTCCAAGCAAGTCCAAAATCAGTTACTATAGGAAAAAAAAAATCAATGGTTAAGGAAGAGTCTAATTTACTACTTTTCAGCACTTTTCCTTGCTCTTCTTTCTTAGGCAAACATGAAATCAAGGCAAGAAAATCTATAATCCACCCAGGCTGGGGTATTTTAAATCCAGTTTGAAAGCAAAGTTGCTGGTGAATTCCAAAATGTACGATACAGTATTTTTTTAAATACTGTGAAGAGTCTCATCACTATTTAAAAGTGAGGAGATTGATTTGAAAAGCTGATAGACAGCAGGATTTAATATCTGTGATAATTAACAACCAATTTAACAACAGTGGGAGAGCAACTACATCTTTCCATAGAAGTTAATATCCTTCCAGGCCCTTTGTAAGAGCTCCAATTTCCCTTCTGCTATACATAATCAACACATTTTATTGGTTCATCTGTTATTATAATGTCCCCTCAATATGGAAAAAGAAGAATCAATATCAGAACAGCAATAAACTGGAAAAAAAAAAAAGGGTGGGGAACAATCAAACATGGACAGTTTATATTTGCTTTACATCTGTGTCTATGTTTGGCTTTTCTTTGCCTCTGTACAAGCATGACAAAAAGGGTTGGAAGTATGAGCTGCACAGACTATTCATGGGGACTTTGGTTTCAAAGATCCCACGAGAATGTAATGGTTCACAATTCTACAGATTTCAGGATAAAACCTCTGCACAAGTGTATGAGGTCCATGATCGGAATATAACTCTTCTGGCTATGGGTAGCAGCTGCAGCACAGGGATAAGACTGTTTGATAGAACACATTTAATCAATTTATCATTCAAACAAAATGAAAGGTCTGAAGGGAAATTAAGCAGCCACCAAGGAGGCTTAGATGGGATATTGGGAAGGAATTGTTCCCTGTGAGGGTGGGGAGGCCCTGGCACAGGGTGCCCAGAGAAGCTGTGGCTGCCCCTGGATCCCTGGCAGTGCCCAAGGCCAGGCTGGACAGGGCTTGGAGCAGCCTGGGACAGTGGAAGGTGTCCCTGCCCATGGCAGGGGGGGCTGGATTAGCTGCTCTTTAAGGTCCCTTCCAACCCAAACCATTCCATGATCCAAGCTTCATTACACATTCAGCCACATTCCATGGTTGGAAATTGGGTACAGCTATTTCTGAAGGATAAGGTTGACTCTTTACATTTATTTCTTGGCAGCCATGCAACGACCAGTGTTACTAATGATGACTTTTTTTTACCAAGAACAGAATTTGCCAGTGCCAAAACTCAAATCTTTTGCTGGGATAACATCCATGCCATCTCTTTTCCATCACATCAAATTACAGTGACAAGGAGATGGGTCTGAGATAAGTAAGAATAACTTGCTTCAATAATTTAATATGGTTATTTGGACATTAGTTTTGGCTAAAGAGAAAGTCTGAATGACTACAAACATTTTTAGAGGTTTCTGAAGAACCATTTTTAGAAGTATCTCAAGGGTTCCTTCATTTTTTCCTCATATTTGAATTCTTCCCAAATGGAGATTCCATGTTTTTGGGGTACAGTTTTATCTGTCGGGATGAATTTGTGGAATTTAATTCTCACTAAACTGGAGAGGAAGTGCAGGGAATGGTTTGTAGCTGGGCAATGAGAGCATGACTGAGGTCTGCAACACAAGGACCATGAGTTAGATTATTTATAGGGCAGTTTACAGTAATTTGTGGCCTTTGAGTGAATTTCAGGAGTCACAAATCAAAAAGTATGAAACATCCTTCTGTGTAGCTGTCAAAGCAAAGTGAATGATATTTCACTGTTCTTTCGACATTCTATAGAAAATCAGTATTTTAGAAGCTTCAGAACATAAGTTTAAAGCTCTACTTCTTCCTCATGTTACATAAAAAATGTATAAATAGAAATTTTTTTTTGTTTAAAAAGAATAGAATCAAAATTTTTGCAAAAGGTAAAAAATCCTATAGCATATTCAAGCAGTAGGAACAAAGATGAAGTTTTTATAAAAACTTATTAAAATAAAAGTATTAATTTTGTAATCATAGGAACAATGCATAGCATTCTTGAAGCGCTAAAAAATATAGGATAATATAGGGTCATGTTAAAAGAGTACTTTTATTAACTGAGATGCTCTTAATAAATTAAATTTATCTTTTAGATAACTAGAGTCTAAATTGATGTCAGAATTAGGGAGCTCAGCTAAATATTACCCTTCTGGAATAAGTAACTTCATTGGTGGTTGCTCAAATACAGAGAAATCTTATCTTTCTTATTCTTTAAAGAGAAATTCTGGAGAAAAAAATTGAAGTATTACCTTTCAAAAGTAAAATCATTAAAAGACCTTCAAACATTTTGGGTTTAAATACTTAGAACTGTTAAGCTTGATGGTCACTGAAGTCCAAATTGAAGTTTTTGAGGAAAGGGAATAAATTGTTTCCTTGGAAGATTGACAGGAATTAATGGACAAATGTTTGTGTCTGGGAAAAACAGCCTGGGATATTGGTGACACCTTTTT
>VXBR01010378.1:116273-130959 GCA_013400215.1 Cisticola juncidis
CTTTAAAAAAAAAAAAAAAAAAAAAAGAAAAGAAAAGAACATTTTGGCATGAAGTTGCTGAAATTCAAAGGCAGTTAAGCTGTTGCAGGTCCAGATTACATCCCATCAATCAAATTAAATCCTTGATTTCACAGCACACCCAGTTTGGCAGCAATATCTTGCAGGATAGCCCAGCCCTCCACTGCAGGATGCCAGCACAGTTCTGAGTTGAGCTGTGCTTGAGAGATCTTCTGGATGTAAAAATCCTGCAAAAGTGCTGGAAATAGGTTCTTTTTTTTAAATTATGTATCACTTTCCTGGAACAGTTCATGTGGAGGGGCAGTGCTGGTGGGTACTGTGGAGTGTGGGACACACAGAGGATTGTCCCTGAAACAGGAATATTGGGAATCTGCTTTCTCAGGATTCCCCTTTGCTGCTCCTTTCTGTCTGCACCCCTCTGTCCAGTGCAGTCACATTTAAGATGCACACACCTTACTCAATCCTGATGTGGAATTCCACAGGTTTTGCTCTGTGCTGGGTCTCCCAACACCCCCAGCATCACAAATTCATAATGATGGCAGAGCTGTGGGAGCTGCATTTCCTCTGTGGAGATGAAGCTGCTGAAACCCCTGACACTGGACTGACACATCATTAGGGATCCCTCACACCCTTGGGCTGTAGAAGGCCTGGCTTAGCTGTCAGCTTTGCCTCTCCTTGTGAAGTTTTGCATCAAATTGGTAGCAGAGACTCAAAAATGTGGTGTTTGCCTTGGCAGAGCATTTCCACACGGCTCAAATCAGCAGTGCCACTGGGGCTGAGTGTAACAGGGGACAGGCACCTCTGCTACTCTTGCAGCCTGGGATTTCTTTAATGGGAAGTGATAGAGCTCATCCTGCTATAAAATTGCTGAGGATATCTGATTATTAATTATGTTTTTAAAACAGGCATAAAAAGAGAAAGGTACCTGTAATTGCCTCTCTGCACGTGAGCTGTAATTGCCACAGGATATGAAGAATATTAAAAATTGGACTTGGAATCTGGCATTATATTCCAGAATGCAGCATAGCTACAAATGCAAATCTTCCCAGTCCTCTATTCCTTGATAATTTTGAATAAATGCCAAAATTCATATCACAATACAGTTCTTAAAGGAGATCCAGGAGAAATGCTCAGAGGAGATGTGGATGAGGATGGTCTCTCACCCAAATCCCTCTCTCTTGAGTCTGACAAGTGGAAAAATATTCCTTGTCTAAAATGGCCTTTGTGGTCCTACACAAAGTCAAAATTGGCTGGAAGAAGAAATTGTGGATATCATTACTGCCAGGGGGCAGGGTTAGATGGGATCTTGGGAATTGTTCCCTGTGAGGGTGGGCAGGCCCTGGCACAGGGTGCCCAGAGAAGCTGTGGCTGCCCCTGGATCCCTGGAAGTGTCCAAGGCCAGGCTGGACAGGGCTTGGAGCAGCCTGGGACAGTGGGAGGTGTCCCTGCCCATGGCAGGGGTGGCACTGGATGGGCTTTAGGTCCCTCAAACCCATTGTGAGTTTCCATGATTTTGAACATAGGTAGCTACACTCTGAAAAGAGCACACAATATCCCAACCTTTGCAGACCTGTATCTCTCCTATCAATATTTATCTGAGCATGGCCTGCCTTTTTGTTACCTTAGATTGACAGCAGGACAAAAACTAAACTCTGAGAAGTCACAGGGGCCAAAGTGTCACAGTTGTCACCCCAGAGACCCATTCAGACCCGGGATATACTATGCCTTAAGTTTTATTTTTCATGTTTTTCAGACTCTGTGCTGCCCAGGGGTGCAGTTCTGAGCTCACATTCAGCGCTGCTGAGCTCTGCACAGAGCAGGGACACAAAACAAATCCTTTTCCTGCTCAACACCAAGGACAACTTTCAGGCCCAACAGCACAAACAGGGGTGGCTGAAGGGAGGAACAAGAAGGATGGGACCTCACAGCCTGGAGCTGGAATTGGACAATTAAACCCCAAAGTGCAAATGGACCCAAACTTATCAAAGTGTGAGACCTCGTGACCGTTTGTCCATTCTGTGACCATTCTCAGTCCACCTTGGGTGCAGCCCTGGTCAGGCCCTGTCCTGCCCAAGGTGTGTCCTAAAGGCCTTTCCATAAATCCCTGCTTTATTCCATAGCTCTGTGCAGTCTCTGTTCCAGGTCAGCCTTCCCAAGGTATCATGTACTAGGTGTCCACAGGGGCTCTTGGTTCCTCTTGGAGCAGGCAAATGGCCCAGGAGATTCCATCAGAAAAGCGGCACAAGGAAAGCAACAATCTACCCAGAAACAGGGAGAAGAGACCTCCAGTATTTGTGCTTTGATATATCCTATTTGTATGCTGAAATTCTTAAAAATTATGTTTACATGTCCTTTACTACAAAGGACATCTGGGCCAGGCAGTGTGGGCACTTGGGCATGAGGGCTCTTGCCATGAAGATCATTTCAGCTTCCCCTATGGCCCTGAAAGGGTTTGGGGTCGGGCTCTGCTCCCAGGAACAGGGACAGGGGGAGGGGGAACAGCCTCAGGCTGGGCCAGGGGAGGCTCAGGGTGGACAGCAGCAGGAATTTCCCCATGGAAAGGGAGCTCAGGCCTTGGCAGGGGCTGCCCAGGCAGGTTTGGAGGGCCCATCCCTGGAGGTGTCCCAGGAAGGGCTGGAGGGGGCACTCAGAGCTCTGGACTGGGGACAAGGTGGGGACCAGGCACAGCTTGGACTCTTTGATCTGGAAGGGCATTCACAATCAATCCCTAATTGATTCTGGGATCCTGTGAGTTTGGGGAGGACTGTTGGGTTTAATGAATTCAATTGGGTTTTTTTAAAAAAATCAGAGTCTATGAAATTTCTCCTGATGTTGGGGATGCAAACACAGGAATTACGACCATGGGGGTTAACTCTTGTTTATTTATCCCTTCAGAAGCTGTCTGACAAAATGCTTCCACCATATCCTTTGATGTTTGGGGCAGCCTCAAACTGTGCTCATCAACACTGAAATAAAGCAAAGGAGGCACGAGTTCTCCTTAAAACAAAGCATTTCCCTTAAGATTTTTTTTTCTGCTGCTTCTTTTCACTCCATCGTGCTCGCAGTGCTAAGCCCAAGACAGAAGTACACTACCTGAAAACACTTGATATCAAAGAAAATAGAATCTTACTCTGCCATTTGATTTTTGATCACAGGCTACAAACACTGCTGCTGTTTTATGTGATAAATCTGTGATAGCTCAGCCACTCTTTCCAGGCTTTAAATGCAATTCTTTTCCATGCAGGCTTTTCACAGCTCATCTGAAACCATGGCAAAGCACAGAATTTGCTCTTTAATAGCCAAGGTCTATTTTTAAACCCATAAGTATATATATATTTTAATTTGAATTAATATATTTATATATCTATCTATTTATATGTGTATGATTGTGATTCCTGGTGATAAGGAGGGGGTGGCCACTCCAAGGTCACTCTGCCATGACCAGATGGGAGTCACACATCGTTTCCCTGACCTCTGAGGATCCCAAATTCTGTTTCCATTCTGCTGTACCAAAAGCAAAGGTGTCTCTGCTCACTCCTGAACTGGAGCTTCCTTATTCATCCACTGACAGTTGATATGCTGGGTACAGATAAGAAAAACCCTCCAATTCTCTTACTGTAATAATAAATCTCAGTGCCAAAGCCCAATCTTCGCTCCTGCATGGTATTTTATGATATTGCCTTTCTGTCTCCTTGATGAATAAGCCAGCTCTGTCTCAAGGGAATGGTACTTTTGGGAGCTCTTTTTCTCACAGAACCCTAGATTTTCAAAATATGCTGAAATAACACAGGCATTCATCTTCTGGAAAGTTTCTTCTCTTTAACTAATGCTGGCAATTAACTGAAACCTTCATGTAAGAGGCAACAGGTCACTAAAGATTAATAGAGGTTTATATTTTTGCTGGGAGACGAATAAAAAAATCACTTTGGAAAACCTTTTGTGAACTTAATTTTATTTTCTAGTTCGGTTGTTTGTTTTGGGGAGTGGTTTGTTCTGTTTGGATTTTTTTTGTTCTTTGGGTTGTTTGTTTTTATGCCTGGGCACAGTAAAAAGAAGTTTCTGTCGTGTAGGTCAACATATGTTAAAATGCACTTTTTAGAGTTCTTACTAAGCCTCTTTAGGAGTTTCAGTGTTATCAGCAGGTTTCCTCTAAGGTTTATGAGACAAATCTTAACAGGGACTCTTGGTGCCAATTTATGAGGGATTTTCACAAGGCTGACACAAAGCAACTGCAAAATCAGAGTTTCACAACAGGCATTTAGTATTTGCTTTTACAACCCCTTAGCATGTTTTCTTTCACCAGTAAGCAGGACTGTATAAAAGCCTGTGTTTATGTCTTTAATCTGAATTCTTTGCCATAGAAAGCCAAACACTGGACAGCTAAATGAAAGGAAATTAACATGTACTGTGGCTGTTCTCATCTACAATTTGTTTTTCTTCTCCAGACAATTGCAGTGAAAAAAATCACATCACAAAAACTTATATATATAATTTTGTCGACAAAGTTGCACATATCCTTAAAATAATTTGTGTTTACCAGCTAAGTTGATGGTTAAAGTCGAGATGTGAATTGAAATGCAACTCAGTTGTTTTGAGTCCTGTGTGAGGAGACCCAGACAGTGAAAACCTGGTGAAGAGATGAGTGAATTTTCCAGAACTCCAGTCCTCTTTTTTTGAGAATAAGTTTGGTTGTTTCACCCAACACTACTGTATTTTATATATGTGGCCCATCATTTTATACACTTTTATGAGGGAAAAACTCTTTAACTCTTCAGGAAAAAGAGGTCTCTGCTGTCTTTAGCTCATTTTGCTGTGGTTTTCCCAAGAAAAAAGGAAATATTTAATTTCCACCTGCCAGCCTGCTTTCCCTCTGCACTTTTCATTCAATTAGAGATATTACAGGATTTGTAGGGTTTGATTACAGGATGTGTCATTGTATTAACATAACACTGCACCATTCTGATGAAAACAAAAGACTGTAAATTTAACATAAATTGTATCCAGGATGTGATAAAAATTAGGCCATTATATCCAAAGTGTGACACAAAATCAACCAAACCTATTGCACAATTAGGAAACAAAAGGAGGTGAAAACCAGAGTTTATCTGTTTTTAACAAGCTCTGTTAAAAGAGTTTGTTAAACTTGTGGAGTCTGAACCTTTTGAGTGAAGTTCCAGCTATGGAATCACAGAATCATGATGGGAAAAGCCTCCAAGATCACTGAGTTTGACTTGGACTGAACAGCACCACGTGGAGGGAACCTCTGTCAGGAAGAGCTTTATGGTTAAAACCCTTCCAAAACTTCCTTTGCTGCCCTGTGACTATTTTCCATCCAGGAGAACTGCTGTTCCTAAAGGAGCAAGCAAAGGTTTGGAAATGCAAAAGGTTCTTTTCCTTAATTTTGAAAGTTTTTGGGTGTGACATGAGTGCACTTCTTACACTCTGAATGTGTTTTCCTCCTGCTTCAACCCAAATTCCCCCAGGTGCTGAGCTTGCCACATCACATAACAGAGAGGGAAGAGGCAAGTGTCACCTCATTGATTATACAGTTTGAATTAATTCATTCATCTCATTAGTGAGCGTACTTTTATCTTTGAAGCTTTTTCATCAGTTCTAGAAGTTATTTTTGCTGATTTCCCTGTAGTGCTGCTGCTCGTGGTATCAGAATCAAATGCCTTGTGATGAGATATTCTAATACTACCTAACTACTAGCTCTGGGATTAATGGTTAAGATTAAATCTCATTATGTTTATAGTTTCTTACTGGGTATTTTTTCTTGATTAAAGTGACAGTTATAATAAAAAAAAAGGAAGTTAGTTCTTCAGAAGCATCAATATTTCAGTAATCAGCCAATATAAGTTCCTTTTGGGCATCTAGGTATTTTGAAAATCTTCCCTGAACTCCTTAATCAAATGAAATGAACCCTACAAGGAAAATAAGTAGAAGAAAACAGATCTGATCCTTTTCATCCAGTGATATAATTTACACTGTAAAGAGGGTGTAAACTCTGTCCTTTTCAGGTCTCTTTGGCTGAAAGACACAGAAACACAGAATCAAAGACTGTTCCAAGTTGCAAGGGACCCACAAGGGTCATGAAAGTCCAACTCCTGAGAGAAGCTGTTGCTGTTGTTAAGTTGAAGTTGATAAATGTTGTTATCACATGAAGTTGATAAATGTTATCTCATGAATAGAATTCCATTGAATTTTTTCTCTTAACTAGTGTGGTTTTCAGCATTTAGTCCTCTATAATCAGTGAAATGTTGCTACAGGACTTCAGGCAGATGCTAAAGATTTGAAGATAATTTAAAATAGTTTCAACTGTTAAACCCTCTTCTAAGGACAATCAGAGTAGACAGCACCACCTGCTTCCTCCCAAGCTTGGTGGAATCATGAAAAGACTTTGCAAATAAGAACTTGTGGTCTATAAACTAAATCATGCACAAACCATAAGAAATACAGTCACAACAGAATCACAGGATCACAGAATTCCAGAGTGGTTTGGGTTGGAAGGGGCACTAAAGCTCCTCTGGTTCCTCTGCCTTGGGCAGGGACATCTCCCACTCTCCCTTGCTCAAACAGCAAATCTGGGCACAGTCTTTTCCCACCCTGTGAGATCCTTGTTATAGATAAAGTTTAGAGTACTAATTTATGTCAAAATTTTGCAGGCAAAAGCAGCGATGTGATTTTTTTTTTAAAAAGGGGGAGCAGGATACTCTAGAGATAGGGAGTGGAGAACACTAAAGTTTAATCCTGCTGCCCCAAAAACATGCAGGGTGAGTTTTACCCCCAGGTAGCTTGTAGATGGGGCTGGAAAGGCAGCACTGAGCAGCCCAGCAGCACAGGAGGTGTGGCTGTGCTGCAGGGAAGCTCCCAGCAAGCTGCTCAGGGTTTGCTGAAGTGACAGCACTGGAGAACATCACCCAGCTCTGACAAAATCATCTTAGAATTCAAACAGTTGCAGCCAATAAAGCTGTTAGTGAGAGTTACAGCAGCAAAACTCTCTAAGCACAGCTCAAAAGTAGCAATGGATTGAGAGAATCAAGATTTTTTTTTCACTTTGGCCATTTTTGCAGCTGAGTTATTTATAGATGTGCTGATTAAACTATTCAATGTCTGATATATGTAAATGATATCAAAAAAGCTCTATGTTTACCCTTGCATATAAGCAGAAGGGAATTCTGCCAGCCTCAAAAAGCACAGGTAAAAAAACAATGGAGAGCATTTTGAATGGTGGGAATGAGGTGTTTTGGGTGGAACTGAACACTGCACACCCTCTCAGGCATTGCCAGCACAAAGACATTTAGCACAGGTGTTTGTGCAATCATGATGCATTATGGAAATTAACAGTGAACAACGACCATCCAACAATTCTGCTTTAATGTTTGAATATTTTATTTTCAGTGTAAAGGGTAATGAGATGATGTGCCATAAGATACCCATGTAAGAAGCCTTTCTGATGGGTTTTCAAATATCTCTTCATTTCTTCAGTTGCTGTATTACTGGGTTTTGTAAGAGACAATTTAGTGTACAGAAGCTACTTGGATTTTTACACACTGAGTTCGTGCCAAAAATGTTCTTCAGGCTATTGCAGTATTGGCATCGTTCCCCAAATGTGACTTTCAAACATGCAGCTGAAAACAATACAGATGCAAATGAGTGAAAAATCTTGTAATTCTAATTCCATAATACTTTTATTTACTCAATTCAGCTGCTTGAGGTTCATTAAAAACACAAAAGAAGTGCCATTTTTTTTTCAAATATACATTAATCCTAAAAGTCTTTCAGGCATTTGGGAGCACCAGCTTTGATTAACTTTATGAAACCATCACAGGAAGCGTTACCTTGGTAAAAAGCTGTGAACTGCAGTGTCTGGGCTGCTTTAAACCTATTTCAAGCTGCTAATAAACCATATAGGGAATGTATTGCAGTGAAATGTCTGGCACAGCTGAGGGGGTGGGAATGGCTGAGCTTGGTGTCAGAATTCTGTCCTGACACCAGCACAACTGCCCAAAGCAAGCACAGCACAACTCTGTTCTGCTGCTTTTAAATGGCACAGTTGAGTTTTGACAGGCTTTGTTTAACTGCCACAAACTGCATGAACCCCAGTGGCCTCAAAAGGCTTCATTATTTTGCAAGAAGCAGACCAGTTTGTTTTCCCAGAGAATCTCTGTTGTGTGGAAAACATCCCTCAGCTGTCCAGGGGTTGTGTTCCTGCTTTACCCAGCTACCAGTGAAATGTTGCTGGAAAGGCAGGATAAGCCTCTAACTCTGCTGTAAGATCCTTTTCTCCTTGTGACACTCAGACTTAGTGCTGAATGACACTGCAAAACTGCAGGTAAATTATCTGCCTGCATTCTCCCAGAACCTTAGAATGATTTGGATTTGAAGGGACCCTGAAGAACACCATTTCCCAAGCCCCTATCCATCAGAACAGGTTGCTTAGTCCTCTTAATAAATATTAACATGAGTATATTCCACAATTTTTCCATAAATCTCCTTAAAAACCTAATATTTCCATTCTTAAGGGCATTTAAAAACACAAGGAATAGTGTCAGATACAGTATAATTGAAAATACTTTTCTTCAAATAAATGTTTCTCAGCATATTTTGTAGCATCGGCCCAATTGGGTTGTCAGTCTGTGTTGGTTTCCCTCATAGCTCTGAAATTTAAATTGTCTCAAAGAAATTATTGCAATGAGTACAGGAAGCATAACTCACAAGAAGAAAATCCAGTGGTGAAAATATAGACCATTTATTTACACAAACTGTAAATAAATTAAAGGTTGATATAGGTTCTGGAAACATACATATGGAAAAGATCAGCATACAAAGTAAATTTAGAGGAACAATGTCGTAAGTCTGATTTCCCAAAGATAAATATCTGAAATAAAATTAATTACCACTTATGGAGGAGGAGAGGCCAATAAGTCATGTGTTTAGCCTCTAGAATCCAGCTCTAGACAAGGACAGTATATTCAGCACTCATAATTGCCTCAGCTGCTTCAGCAACAGGGAAGTAACAGGGAGTGAAATTGGCTTCATTTTAGATAAGGAATAACAATTTGCAGCTCTTCACTGTTCATTGGTGAATTTACAGAACGGGCATCCTCTGGCAGAGGAGAGAGAGCTGCCTTATCTCCTGCAAGAAAAGGAACCTGGATTTATGATGTTCAACATTCGGTTGGATTAATAGGAACATAAACTATTTCGAAGTGTAACACTTACCTACTCTCCCCGTCGTTCCTGTTTCTTAAATACTCAACAAACTATAAAGCACTATTAGCTGCAACTTTGCTTGGGAAGAGATTTAATGTTAATGGTGGTGTTATATCAATTAATACATACAAAACTTAAAGTCCAAAGCCTTAGGATGTTCTTTATGAATATCCTAAGAGCCTGTGGCTCTTCCTCTGATTTCTATCAAAAAAAAATGAATGAAATTCATTCTTTCTCACATTCTCTTGTTGTGTCAATCTGACTTTTCCTTAGTGCTTACTCTGCTGATGTGTCCAGAGGGGAGAAACCATATCCTGGTTATTATCTTTACTTTTCTTTTATTTTCTTTGTTCTAACATTGTTTACCCCTCATTTGAGCAAGAATGGGACCTGTTTATTAAACAGTCCAATAAACTAGTTTACTATAATTTCACAAGTATTGGATGGAAGGCACTGCTGTAAGTTTTCCAGTTGTCATGACTACTGTGGAGCAACAATCAGAGAGAAGGAATCACAGTTCCAGACCTCTGCCCCAAACGTGTGAAAGCAAATAGTCCTGAAATAAATAAGTTATGATCAATAAAGTGGATGTTTTATCCACAATGATATAATGTCAAGAGATATTATTTGTAAGACCTTATCTGCTTAGGTTAGAAATTGAGGGTGACTTTCATCCTTTGAGTTAAGGACATCCTTCTGCTTCCAATCAATATGAAGTTATCCAAATATTGTCCCTCTGAAAAATCAGGAGTAGTGGACTTGAAACATCAGAAATTCTTCCTCTGAACAGGGTTTTAGCTGAGTCTAAGCTTGCACTAAATCATTCAGGCTGCAGGCTCTGATACCTGAACTGAGTGCACAGCAATTTCCTGCACTATCTGTGCAACCAGTTGCACACTGGAGAGGAAAATGTGAGTGAGGGGGAAAGAGCCTTTCCTCTTTTAAAAAGAGTTTTTATGTCAATGTTCCTGTTTTCAGGTGCACACAGGGTAGGGCTGTGGGATGAGATGGTTAAATTCTAGGGAATGCTATTGCCTCCATCTTTCTTACTATTGAAAAAATGAAATAAATGATCAGGGAAACAAAAGGAGAGAAAGGAGATTTTCAAATACAGCAGGAAATGACAGTTGTATTCTCTCAATGACTGTACCTATGTAGGATGCTAAAAAATGTAGATGTTTTGGATGTAAAGAGTAATTGTGCCTTCTCTTTAAGTGCTGAAGTGATGATTCTGAGATTTAACAGTCTTGTAGAGAAATCAACTTCTCCCCACTAAGGATGTCTGAAGGACATTTCAAAATCTTATTGCTTCAGTGGGTACCTGCATGTAATGTTCTTACAGTGCTTGCTTTAAGATGAATAACACTTGGGATTCAACTGGGATCCTTCTAGCTTGTTATAGGAAAAATATTCATAAAAGGCTGCCTTAGTAATGCTGGAACCTTCAGTAATTATTTCTATTGTAATCTGGTAATTGTGTTTTCTCAGCACATGGAGGGATTAACATCCTGTTAACAGGATTAATATTCCTGTTCCTTTTGTACACTTCCACCTACATCTAATACCTTTAGAATACTTTTGAAAGACAACATTTCATGAGGCCATAGTTAATCAAAGCACAGGCTTGAGAAAAGTAGAATTAAGTGCATTTATTTTTCTCCTGCCCTTTCCTTTGCATGTCTTAGGTGTTCAGTATCACAAATAAAGGATTCATATCACATGCACTGCCACAGGCATAAATACAGAGTTAAAATTTAGAGACTGTTGGGTGTCTGGATAAAAAGCTGTGATTTTATCCTTCACACAAATATGTACACAAATGTTTAAATGCATACTGTGAAAGTGAGCCAGTGTAGCAAACCCCAGGTGCCAGAGAGCCCCACATGCCAGCTGGTCAAGCTTGGCAATTCCAGGGATCCAGGGGCAGCCACAGCTCCTCTGGGCACCCTGTGCCAGGGCCTCCCCATCCTCATAGGGAAGGATTCCTTCCCAATATCCAGGTTGACCTTCCTGTTGTTTCCCCATAGCCCAGCACTAAGGGTGAGTGAGCAGCTTTTTTCTTGTTCTTGCAGATCTGTGCCTTTGGGTTTTTTTCTGTGACTCTTTTGTTTCTGGTTTCTAAGTTTTGCCCTAATTTCTCAGTTTCCCAGATCCTGACCAGATAATCTGGTGGGCATGAACACTTTCACATGCTCTCATCAGTTGGTTCTCATCATCAACTCCCTTACTTTTCAGTCAGGTTTGTGTCCTTGTGTTCATGGCTTCCTGGTTTACTTATTTCCCTTTTCTTGGCTTTGAAATAGGCCCTTGACCAGATGCCCTCAAAGGAGCAAACACTCCTTTTCCACATACGCTCGCACAAACCGTGCAGTTGTGTTCCATTTCGTGTTGTTATGGTAACAACAGGAGTATAAAACAGAACTTAGATACCAGTGCAGGGGAAAAAAAATCATGTATTCATTACCATGTGTATCTAGAATTCCATATGGAACATTCCTGACCCTGTCAAGATATCTGCCAGTGAGGATTTGCTTCTGACTTTCGTCTCGACTGAAGTTCAGAATATATTTAGCAGTCAGTGGTGATTTTCAAAGCACTGTGCCTGTGATCTCCTTGATTCCACTGCTAATCAATAAATGGACTTGTGCTTCTACTGGTGGTGTGCTCCTGGGACAAGCCTGGATATGTAAAACAGTAGCAGTTTTCCATTTAGGAGTCTTTGCTCGTCTTTTTGAGTTGCAGCAGGCTCCAGCAGAACCTCGTGCAACTTACACCTTAAAGCAGCTTCTGACACCACCTGGAGTAAGCAGCCTTTAGTGGGAACATCTCCAATAATTGGAGCTGGACTGTAGCAAATCAGAGCCCTTGGTTAGCAGAGAGAAGAATTCTCATGCTCAGGTTTCTGCAGTCTCAAGTTCTTACATTCTCTTTCAGGTTTCAAGACTGTACTAGCTTGAAGACAAACCAGTGGGAGACTCCAAGCCATAACCACAATTTATTAGGGAAATTATAATAAATGCAATAGTATAGAAAAGGTGACAGAGTTAGGATACAACCTGATACCCTGGTGTGTCATGTGGTGGCAGCAGCCCCAGTAACTGCTGGCTGCAGTCCTGTTGGAGTGAGAGATGTGGTTCTGTTGAAGTGGTGATCCCATAGAGGGGTCTGGTCCTCCTCTGAAGGTCCAGTGGTGGTTACTGAGCTCTTGTCCCCTGGGAATCCAGCAGGGAAGGGCTGACTGTGGTGTTCCAAGCCATATCCAGGTAGGGATGCTTGGTTCCTCCCCCTGGGCACAGCACCTCACGATGGGGTTATGTAATTTACCAGTCATGCAGTGAGGCTTGGTGGCCAATTAACAGCAAATATCCCTGGGGAGGGAATTATCAGGGATGAGCCATGGAGGAGGTGAAGAGCACTGCCCCTCCTGGTTCAACAGAAGGTGGTAGAATACACACTTTTGGTTACACCTTTTCATGGTAACCCAAGACATTGATTATCACTGCTTGGCAGCTTCACATGCAATTTAAAAGCCTTTGTTAGTTTAAATTTCAAAAAGTGCATTTCATTTAGTATGATCTCAGAAAAGTCATTTCATTTCAAAAACTACCTCAGGTTGTGCCAGGGGAGGTCCAGGTTGGATATTAGGAAAAATTTCTCTACTTAAACACAGGTAAGGCATTGGAAGGGGCTGTCCAGGGAAGAGAGAACAACCATCCCTGGAAGTGTTCAAAAAAGGAGTGGACATGGCACTTTGTGATGGGATTTGGTGGACATGGGGGGAGTTGGTCAAAGGTTGGACTTGATCTTGGAGGTCTTTATAAACCATAATAATTCTGTGATTCTATATTATATAGAGGAATGTATTACATCTATGTTAAATATTCACATGTTTTGATAGTATCACACAGTTTTAAACAACAGGTAATGAGCAGGATATTTTTATTTTCTAGAATCTCAGTGTTTGGAATTACACAGTCCAATTGTTTTAACTGTATTTTCCTATGGCATGTTTTAAAAGCACCAGTAAACAGGTTTATTATTAGAATCAGAGAACTGTAGACCCACAGAATATCCTGAGATGTAAGCGACCCACAGGGATCATGGAGTCCAAGTCCTGGCTTGAGCAGAGTGGGACAAGACCCTCCCTTGATGGGCTGGTGGTGATATTTTTTCTGTGCTTTACTCACAAGTGGGGATTTTTTCCACCTAAATTGCCTGGGACCTTCTAAAGCAGTTGAAAGTTGCCTTAAGTTAAAAGAATCCACTACTGTTGCAGTATAGTAGACTCCAGTTTTACAAATAAATTCATGCAAATCCATGTTGCATGGAGATTGAGAGAAACTTATGTCCCCAAGAATTTGGCTCTGAATCTCTGGTCTTACACAGGTCTGTTATTCCAATTGCAGGACTCTGAACAGGGAACTCTCAATGTCTCTGTAAATCTAAGAGAGTAGGATTTCCTCCTACCCAACACTTTTCATTCGGATTTTCTAAAATTTTCTTCATCTCTCTGTTTCATATGTCTTTATAATACATTGAAAAAAAAACCCTAAACTATTTTTCCTAAAAATAATTTTAAAAAGTAAGTAAATTAAAATAATCCTTTGCAGTCAAATAATTTTAAATTTTATAGTGATTCTATGCTTTTTAAATGCATATTTGGCTTCGTTATGTCTAGTCCCTTGTTGAACTGCACGAACAAGAGAATTACTTTTATTCTGGAAAATATGAAGATAAATTGATCATTTGCTGCAGAAAATCCAAGCTTCTCATTCTGCACAAAGTCTGTCTTGATGTTCAGTCAATTTCATTTAGTTAAATTCATAATGACACATAAAGAAAAAGGTCCTTTCAGCACAGAAGAGCGGGAACTGACCACAGGAACTTCCTTTGTTCTGGTATCTTGGGCGCTTTAGGATGTTAGAAACAATTAATTGTCGTTGGCTAATTTAATCAAATGCACTGCTCTTAACAGATCTCGAGGGCCATTTAAATAATTTCAGGATATGAACAGCCAAGCTAAGCAATCTCCACTCTGGTACTGAATAAAACACTTGCCTGAAAACAACAAGATTTTTTTATAAACCATTTGGTGATACTAGTTGGATAAAAATGCAGGTGGGATAACACTGCTGAAAGACTTAAAAGCTCAGCAAAACAAAAGAAAACCAAATAACAACCAAAAGAAAAGCCAAGCAAACAAATAAATGCACTCAACTTATTTCTGGGAACACTGAGGGCTAAATTATCCACTTTTTCTGCATAGTGTTATAAGGTTTTACACAGGTGAAGTAACATATGTAATTATTTCCTAAGTTTTAAAAGGAGAGACCTTAGGGTTGAGTTTAGGGTTGAGTTTAGGTTTAAGCTGAAGGACTTGAGGGGGCTCAGCCTGGAGAAAAGGAGGCTCAGGGGGGACCTTGTGGCTCTGCACAGCTCCTGACAGGAGGGG
>VXBR01010378.1:130985-147857 GCA_013400215.1 Cisticola juncidis
CTGAAAGTTGTCCTTGGTGTTGAGCAGGAAAAGGATTTGTTTTGTGTCCCTGCTCTGTGCAGAGAGCTCAGCAGCGCTGAATGTGAGCTCAGAACTGCACACCTATCCCAGAATCTGAAAAACATGAAAACAAAAACTTAAGGGATCAGAAGGCCAGGGAGTAGCACTCAGTGCTGGTGACAAAGTGGGGATCAGGCACAGGTTGGGAGGTCCATGACCTGGGAGGTCTTTTCCAACCTTAAGGATTCTGGGATTCTACAGCAAGACCACTTAAATTTGCTCCATTAGCAATGCAGGTATATTTGAGCAATTATTTTTTTCTACAAACTCAGTATGAGTTGCTTTGTCCATGTGTTACTCCTCATTAGGCACTGTTTTGTAAGATAAATAAAATGGCTGGTTTGATAACAAATTCCACCTTCTGTGACTTTATCCCAAGAGTTCACAAATGCATCCACTTCCCCCTGTCACCTTCCCATTCAGGAATTAAAACTGCTTGACAGTACTAGACAGTTTCATAAAAGCTTCTTTCTCTAATGTACATAATTGTTTAATTGAATTAGTGAAATATCATGTGCTGGTCATCTACATAAATATTAACAGAAACCTTTTTGACTTATATAAACATCCCATAAATAGATGCAGACAAAATAAAACCATCAATTCTTCAATTCTTCCATTTCTGAACAAAAAATCTCCTGCCACCTTCCATCTGATTTTTTGTTTTTTGGTTTGTTTTTTTGGTGGGTTTTTTTGGTGGGGTTTTGGGGGGCTTTTTTGGGGGGGGGGTTTGTTTGTTTGTTTGTTTGTTTGTTTGTTTGTTTTTGTTTTTCTTTTTTTTTGGGGGGGGTTGGGTTTTGTTTTTTGTTTTGTTTGGGGTTTTTTTGGGTTTTTGTTTTGTTTTGTTTTGTTTGTTTTTTGTGGGTTTTTTGGGGTTTTTTTTCCCCGAGTTTCATCATTTGGCAAACACTAGTGAAATATTCACACAAACTTAATAATGGAAGACACCTTTTCCCTCCACAAACCTTCTTAAAGTATTTTAGATCAGGTCATGGGGTAACACGTAGCAAGCAGAGACACAAGGAAATGACAAGTATTGTTCCTTGCTTTTCCTGGGAAAGTGCATGTTTTCAAAATCAGAGGAAGTCAAATCTTTTAAGAAGTGTGCTGCTTGAAAAAATTCTTGTAGATGTTGAGTGCAAAGCCTTAGATCAAAACATTGGTGACAGCCATGGAGGCTTTCTGAGGGATGTGAAAGCTTAGCAAAAATCTTCATCTGTTTCAATTAAAGAAAAACATTTTGGCACCCCCCAGAAGCAGAAATCTGCAGGAGGTTTTGCTTTCTGGCTTCTCAGACAAAGTAGTTTTTTATTAAAAAAGACATGACTTTGATTACATATGCCTCAGACAGGCCTTGCTTTATGTTTGATGTTGATAGAGGGTTTCCAGTACTACACCTGATGGATTTTCTACAAATAAATTCTGGAGGATTAGCCCTGCTTTATTGCAGATGTTTTCTGAAGCAAGCAGCAATCCAGAGATATGTCATTTATGCTATTACAGGCCTGCATTTCTGCTGAAACGAATGGGGTTATTTTCTTAGACGATTTGTTTCGGCAGCAAAAAAAAGCATTTCAGAAGAGGGAAACTGATCAAAAGGACTATTAACAGAGCACCTTATTTATTTAGTTAGTTATCTATAACTTCTAAACTTTATTTATTAAATTTATGAACTGAAACCCCTGTTTAGAGGTGGAATCTGTCAGTGACACACACAAGAGTTGTTACATACATTGGTTAGGGAAGTCTGATCCTGAAGGGACAATAAACCAGCAATGTGAAACTTTGAGCACCCCCAGCACTTCCCATCTCTCCAGCTCGGGTTAGGGCTTGAGTTTGCACCAAGAGTGATGTAGAAACAAACGAATGAATTGACACTCCAAGTCTTGTTGTTTGTAGCTTGAAACCCTCCCTCAGCAGAGGGATTTCTCACGCTGGTTCCCACCACAGTCACCTCAGAGATTTTGAAGGATTTTGCTGTTCTGAGGAGGGCACTGCTGCCAGCACTCCCCCCTGCCCTCCATCCTTCACAGGGAACTCCTGAACAGGTGGTGGAAACAATCCAACCAGGAAACAAGGCTGGCACCACTTACCTGTTAAAATCTTAAAGAAACAAAGCAAAAACATCTGACTTCCACAGAGGCTCTAAGGCATGGACTCCTCCTCCCCTTTCTTCAATTCATCTCTCATTTTTGCATCCAGCACAATATAAATTAATGCCAGCAATACATTCAAAGAAAAATGTGAGGCTGTGATTTCTCTCTCATGGTTTTTAGATAAAAGCCCCTTGGTGTCTGTCCATGGTGACATTTTCTATGGCTGCTGGGCACAAATGTGTGATGTTCCCTCTGACTCAGCTACAGGAAAAAGATCACCCTGCCTTTTAGGCTGTAACTCCTGAGGAGGTGTTTCCTGGAGCCACTCTGTGATCTTAGCTTTGTTCACACATTTAATTGCAATTATACCAATCCTTGTACTTTGGTAACAGCCTTAATTGGGCAGCAGGAGCAGCAGTTGTAATAGGATTATTTCTCAGATCTCTACCAGGAAATCTCTGCTGCTTCTGTTGGCAGAGGGGGAGGCTCAGGAAGTTGGGCAGCGTGAGCAAGGGCCACAAATGACTCCTATGGAATTAGTTAATTATTTCCAGCCTTTTTTTTTTTTATATGAAGGATTTCATGCTGTGAAACAAAGCCAGTGGTCTTTGCAAGTGTGTTCAATGGTATTTTACCAAGTGGAATTAAGGTTGGAAAAAACCTCAGGCCATCAAGCCCAGCCCACCACCACCACATTCCCACTAATCCATGTCCTCAAGTGCCACATCCACAAGTTTTTTGATCCCTTCCAGGGCTGGTGACTCTTCCACTGCCTGGGCAGCCTGTTCATTCTAATATCACTAATATTTCTTCTTTTCCCAAGTTTTCAAATCACTATTGGGAGCCCACTAATTTTACTATTAGAGCTATTAAAATGTACAGGTTTATTTTAAATGTCTGAACAATAGTTACCTAAAATGCAGAGATTTTATATGAATTAATTAAAATCTGATTAGGCAATTAACTATATCTCCCCAGTCTCTGGCAGAGGACCCAGTGTTTTACTGGCATTGGTCAGGGCAACTGTTTTTAATTTTGTGTTTTGTATTCCTACTGTAGAACATTAAAATAAAAATAAAAATCTGTGACAGTTTTTGAAAAAAAAAAAAAAAACCAAAATGATTTAACTAAGTAGCAACAATGATATATATATGTAATAAATTAAACACAGAAAAAATGAAAGTATGCAAGTACATAAAATATAAAATTTGTTTCTTTTTATCAAATGAAGAATAATATTTTTCTCCTATTTTTTTCACATTACTCTGCAGCTTTTCAGAGACACTATGCTATTTATACACGTAATAAAAATCCCAGTAGCAATTCAGTACCTTTCTTTGGGTTCATTTGGTCTTCTACAGAAAGAAAAATACTACTATGTTCCCTTTCTTTTTTTCTTGAAGTTTCTTTTTTTTTAGGAAAATTACCATTTATTGTCAATAAGACCTTTATCAACATAACAGTCATATCAGAATTTAATAACTCCCTATGTCACTGTTAAAGATCCTATTGACTAATTAGTAGATTTTTGTTCTATTAGAGGAAAGAAATATAGATTTTCTTTTTAAAAAAATTAAATCCATATTTTTATTCTTTTAAGCCTACCTTAGATGACCAAATATTACCAGCAATAATTTCTTGTAAATCTCAAGGAAAGTGGGAACAGTTGTTCACAGTCTCATTTGTACACATGGACATGGCTTAAATACAATAAATAAAGGATTTAACATCTTGAATGGAGGAGAATCACATTGTGGAAATCATCTCCTTTTTTTTTTTATCATTATTTTAATTCACGTTAATTTTTTTCTTGTTTTAAACACAGAATCCACTTGCACCTCAAGAATTCCAAAGAGGACTTGGTGAAGTAAATATTTGAAGATGGTATTTCAGAAGTAAAACATGATCCATTTGTCTAAACAATGGAGAAACTGGGCTTTGTATTGGTTCTGTGAATGCTTCTGCAGCAGTGACCAGAAATATTCACAATAAGGACCAATTTTTGTCCGAGAATCGTTGGTCTGGGATGCAAGGCATCTCCAAAGCTTTGGAGTCTGCTCTCCCTGGAATCACAAACCACCATCCAAGGCTGTGGCTGCCTTGTAGTACTCAGAATCTGTGTTTCTTTCACATTTTCTATTCCAGCTCAGCAGCAGAAGAATCTCTGGGTGCCCCCTTCAGCTGCCTCTGGATCAGGTTTAGTGACGTACACAGACTTTCTGGAAATTTCTGGAAAAGAATTTCTGGAAAACTGTGTTATCTGAGCAGATCATGGAAGTTTGGGCATTGAGGCCTCTGGTGTTTTGCATAGAGAGAAAAATGTACCTTTATGAGGCCTGGTCCATGAAAAAAATCAAGAGAGAAATAGCATCATTCCTATGGCCTCAAGATTTTTCTCCCATTTTCAACAACACTGTCTGGCTGAGGAGGAAGGAAAAAATTGAAAGGGATTGACCAAACTGGACTAGTGGAGGGTGTTGGAATGAGATGGTCCTCGAGTTCATTCCCATCCCAAGCCACTAATGCTTTCATGATTCCATGAAATTCAGGAACCTTTTTCTGTGTCCTGCTGGGTTCCATGACCTGGTGTTTTCACAGCTGCTGGGTGTTTATCCCAGGCAGGCTGTGCTGCCACGGCACTCCAGACATCAGCAGAGTTCAATATTTCTAAAACTGAGAGCACTCTTTACTTTGCAGAGCTGAGAGTCTGGGGCCCAAAGATGGTCTGTGTTCACTGTGGGATATCAAGAATTCATCAGTGTGGATTTCACTGGTGCTGTCATCCAGATTTGCAGTGACGCTGATGATAATATTTTATCATGATGTTCTTTTTGTTTTATTCCTTTCGGCAACATACAGTGCCAGCTTGACCTGAATTACCAGATTAATAAATCATATTAATAAGACATGATAAAGTAAAGCAGTCAATCACTTCCCAGTCTGGAGGGAGCTGAAAAACAGAAGATTGGTGGCAGTTCTCTGGTCAGGGACTTCTCACTCATGGATCCCTCTCCTAATTTGGAGTCAAGCACAGGAACACATCCCAAGCAGGAAAATCCATACCAAACTTAACCAGGTTCTTAGGTCATTGCCACTGTTTTCATCAAGTTCAGTGGAGATTAAAAGTCACTTTTTAGCCACTGGCTACAAGATGCTGCACATGTTCTGTTGTCAGATCTGAAAGGATTCTACCAACTGGTGGAATAATGAATCAGGGAGTCATGGAATATCCTGTATGGGAAAGGACTCCCAGCATTACCCAGTCCCTGCACAGACACCCCAAAATGTTCTTAATGAGTCCTGGGAACTTTCAAATAATTCAGAAGAAAAGAAGAAGAAAAAAACAACAACAAAAAACTTCAGCCTCAAAAATTTCTGCCCTATGCTGAATTGGAAGATCTCACTCTTCCTTTTGGTATAAAGTTTCTGGTAGTGACCTCCATACTGCTCAATAACTGCATGTCCCAAAATTGCCAGGAGGAACCTGGGTTTCTCTATCTAGCTGTTTTCTGTCATGGAAATAAGCTAAAAGATTTTGTGGAAAATATAAGACCAGGGTGGAGCACACTGAGTGTGAAATAATGTGTGTGAAATATTTCACTGAGTGTGAAATAATCCAGTGCTGCTGTTAAAGCTGAAAATAGGGGTTAGTGAAACATAAAAGCTGTCACTCACACCTGAACTTGGCAAATTCTGATAGACCAGCCCCAAACCAGGCAATAAATAGAAGTTGTATGTATACATTTGAATAATGATTTCCATCTGACAGGACTTTCACAACCACCTGCTCCTTCAGGTAAAAGTAATTTCTTAATGCTCTGTAGTTCCTGACACCTTTTCCTTACGTATTCAAGGGCATTTTAAATGTAAATACTGAATTTAATGGGCTACACAAGATTTGTAATTTACAGGGCTTGAAAACGATGTCTTAACTACACTGCCCGTGTTTTAAACTCGCTTTACCTTCAGTGGTGATGCAGTGTGAGACATCCATGGTTTGCCATCAACATGGGGAGAAGCATTCTGGACTCATTCCCCAGGGAACTCTTTTGACCTCACTTGTTAGCAGAGGGTTTGTGGTGAGATGCAAATGGATGTAAATTGGTAGCACAGGGCTTCTCAGCACCAGGCAGTGTTGTGGCCTTGCATAGATTCCAACACTCATTAAAAAAAAAAAAAAGAAACCCAGGCTATAATTTGCATTCTTTAATCCCAGATTCCGAATTTATTGCCTTCCGCCCGCCTTCCGCGGGAAGAAGCGCGCCGGGGGTAATTAATGACACACTGCTCAATAAAATAATGGCACTCAGGCCCTAGGGCTCTGGTACACTTGAAGAGCTGCAGGAATGCTTTTCATTCACAAATTGGGTTTGGCAGGAAGAGGAAAATTCCCCGTGATTTACTGAGGAAGCTGAAGCTGTGTCCTGCTGTAAGCAGCTCCGTGGGCTGTGGGACGTGCTGCCCTGGCTCCGTGTGCCTTCCCAGTGGTGACAGCTGATGGATTTCTGCTGTAACTGGGCAGCAGGGCTGAATTTGCCTGAAATTTGGTCCTTATTTAAAATACCCAAGTGGAAGATTTAAACGGAATGGGGCTGAAGTAGCCTGTGCTGGGAGTGGCTGAAATAAGTCTCAGTTAAAACGAGCCGTGGCTCCTGGCTTGGATCCATCCCTGCTACGTGCCCACAGAACAGCTTTCCATAAGGATCTGAGCTGTCTAGCACATTAAATGATTATTTCCTCACTGAATACATTGGCAAAGGGTGGGGAGGCTGACTTGTTAGGTTCAGGGCTCAGGGGGACTCCTTTAAGGTGTGTTGCTAGAAAAGAAAATCAGATCTGTTGTGGAATTACAGAATCACAGGGAAGTTTGGGTTGGGAGGAACCTTACAGCTCATCCAGTGCCACCCCCTGCCATGGGCAGGAACATCTTGCACTAACCCAGGATGCTCCAAGCCCTGTCCAACCTNTCAAAATCTTTCTTTATTTGGGGCCCCAGACCTGGACACAGTATTCCATGTGAGGCCTCACAGGGCAAAGAGGGGAAGAATCACCTCCCTCAAACTGATTCTTGCAGGAATCCTACCTGTCCTATAGGGCAGATATTCAATCCATTTTATAAAGCTGTGTCACAATTGCACAGAATTGTGTTGATTTTACAGCTCATATACTTAAGGATTATTACAGATTTTTATCTTTTTTCCCTAGTATGAAGAATCATAATGAAAGTAATTCATAAAACCATTGAGGGATCTTCAGATAAAAGCACCAAAGCCAGAGTTATTCACCAAGCTCAGCATCCACAATCAGGTAGAGGGATGCAATCTCTCCATGGCACTGGTTTGTTTGTAGTGAGTGGCAACATCCCCACTGATTTCAGGGGGCTGTGGTCTGGTCCTGCACATTCCAATGAGCTCATGTTTATGTTTTAGAGCTTTTTGAGCATTTGCCCAGTAGGACTGCAGTGGCTGCTGAGAGCTGAGTGCTGCTGCAGGGCTGGGCCTCACCCAGGGGCCGAAAGGAGAGCCTGACTTGTCTGGGAAACCTGGATACAGCTGGGGGAGCTCATCCCAAGGAAGGCTGGGCTCATCTTAAATATTGATTTTGTGGGAACACCACACGTCTTGGGCTTTGGGACCTTCTGGGCCACAGCTGGGGTTACCTCCCCTTGGAGTGGCAGGAGGGGGCAGGAGCTGGGTGTTCCTCTGGTCCAGAGGGAGTTTTCAGATGCCTCACTGTCCCACCTGGGTCACCAGAGACTTGGGAAGGCTGACCTGGAACAGAGGAATCAAGCAGGGATTTATGGAAAGGCCTTTGGGATGCACCTTGGGCAGGACAGGGCCTGACCAGGGCTACACCCAAGGTGAACTAAGAATGGTCACAGAATGGACAAACGGTCACGAGGTCTCACACTTTGATAAGTTTGGGTCCATTTGCACATTGGGGTTTAATTGTCCAATTCCAGCTCCAGGCTGTGAGGTCCCATCCTTCTTGTTCCTCCCTTCAGCCACCCCTGTTTGTGCTGTTGGGCCTGAAAGTTGTGCTTGGTGTTGAGCAGGAAAAGGATTTGTTTTGTGTCCCTGCTCTGTGCAGAGAGCTCAGCAGCGCTGAATGTGAGCTCAGAACTGCAGCACAGGCAGCACAGAGCCTGAAATGCAGGAAAAATAAAACTTGAGGCATCAAATGGCCAATATTGGGCTGTTCCTACCCACAAAGCATCAGTGAAGGTGGTGTTTTTGAAATATGTGGAGAGTGTAGATGATAAAATTTGCTTTGGCTTTTTGCTGATTTTCACACATATCCTGGGGGCACCAGGCCCAGCATTGCCAGATGTTCCAGGGGTGGATTGTCCTGCTCTGCCTCACCTGGAATATTGTGTGTAATTCTGGGTGTCACAATACCAAAACAATCTACAGGGTTAAAAGGAAGGACATGAGGTTGGAGAAGGGTTCTGGAGGTGCTATATGAGGAGCAGCTGAGGGGAAAATGAGAACTTGTGTTTATGGTCCTTTCTTTAGCAAACAGATAAAACTGAATCACAGCTCTGAAAGAGAACATGATTTAGGAACTAATCTTCCTAATATCTACAGCTCTGCTTCTTCCCATGAGCTAAACTCAATTTAGGAATACTTTTCTTTGGCATCCTGTACCTGATTTCTGTAACACAAAGTCCAATCATTAACTGCTTGTTTTCATCATTTAATTTCAGCCCTTTGCACCATGGAAATTTTCTGAGAAAAAAAATATAATTTTTATGAAGCCCAAAAGGTATTCTGATGCTGCTCTGTGCAGTTACTCTTTATGAGTTTTGTTGGATGTTTGTTCCCCTGAGATGCACAAGGACAATTTGATTTTTCAGTTGCTGGGCCAGGTTTGGTCGAGCTGTAATAAGCCTTGCAATGAGTTCCCTTGTGATTTATCATGATTTGGATTCATCTGGGTTCTCAAAGTGTTGCCAAAGTTTTACAGACCTCCCCATGAGGCTGATTACTGCCATAGAGGAAAACTGTAGGAATCCTGGCCAGATCTGTGTAGCTGAAATCTTTGTCGAGGTTCCATTCTGTTTGAAAAGCTGTTTTACCTTTCCTCACATTAGCATGTGAAAAATCCTGGCTAATTTTGTTTGGCCTTTCAAAAATCAATTTCCTTAAGACAGCAGTATTGCCGATTATTACTTTGTCTCTGTATGAATGCATGTGCAAAAGAAAGGAAAAATAATACCTGTAAAACCAATATAAGTTAAAATCACTGAAGCATAGAATCATAAAGGTTGGAAAGACCTCAGGGATCAAGTCCAACCTCTGACCAAATCCCACTGTGCCCACATATCACAAAGTAACAGAAGTACTCATTTGAAATGAAACATCAAACAAAATATTATTTTCAAAAGCAAGTCCTCTTTCTGAATTCTGCTTTGGAAAACTGCAGCATGAAGTCAGAATCAAAATGTTGATTAATCAGAGTTCTGCCAATTTACAGCCATTTGACTTGGAGCAGAACTGGGATCCTTGGTGCCACATCTCCACGGAAAAAATGCATTACATGAGGGAAGCTTTTCTTTATTCTTTTGCCTACCAGACCACCCTGAGCAAAAAGCTGGGCCAATTAAAAAAAAATAAAAGAAAAAGAAAGGAAGAGAAGTATAGAAATTCTTCAGAGTGAAAAAGAAAGTCAAGGGAGATCCTGGCCCACAGTTTTACTCTAAAATCTCTTGATCTTTGAGGTTCCTTCCAAGGCAAACTCTGTGATTTTATGATTCTGTGATATTTTGCAGTTAGTGTTTGAGGAAGGAAGTGAATCCATATGCACCAACAGGACACAAAGCTGCTCACACAACTGTGCAGGCAAGCCCTGTGTCCTTTATTATAAAATTAATTCTAAAGTGTTATGGGTCTTGGGTCTAGTTTTGGTCCTTGACCCACTCTGTGTGGGGGATGCAGATCAGCTCTGCTGGGCAGAGGGGGAAAGGGTTTTTCAGTGCCTTTGGGGCAAAATTGAAGTGGAAATTGAACTTGGGTAACCTTTTGAGTGGGTTAGAAATACTACCAGGAAAGAATAACTGCATATTGTAGAGACTGAGCACTCACCCCAGAAGAAGCATCTCAGTGATGCAAGGAGTGGGTAAAAAACATGTTATTAACTGTCCTTTGTGAGTGCAGGAAGGAGGTTACTTCTAGATAAGAGTTTAGGAATGATAAATCACATTTACACAAGTTTGCCATCAAGTGCTTCTCTGCTTTCTCTTCAGGGAAGACTGTGGAGTAAAGAGGGGTGCCTGAGGTCTGGACTGGGCTGGGTGTCACACACAGCAGGCAGCCCTTGGAACCCTGGGCACTGAGAATTCCAGGCTTTCTGTGCTGACTGGCACTGACCCTCAAGAGAACACTGCATTTGACCTGAAGTCTTAGAAAAGGCTTCCAAAATTGAGTGACAGCACTTGGATTATGGGTGTGTAGTTTGAATAGAAGTGTGTGATATCACAGGGGGGAAAACAGATTTTAAGGTTTCAAAATATAATAATATATATAAAGCAAGATGGAAGTTTTAGGATGGAGGTTATTCCTTTCTTTTTCATCTTCTTTTTCATCTTCTTCACTGGTCTGGGTGGTATTTTGTAATTGGATAGAAAAATCTGCATTGCAGGCCACGGGTGGTTGGTTATTGGGTTAAAAGTAAAAATCATTTAGGTGTCATTTCTTAATTGGACAGTTTATTCTTAAAAGGCCTTGTAGAGAGAGAGATAGGAGCCATTTTTTACTTTGATAGCTGGAAGTGCTGCAGCACTCATGGTTTGTGAGACTGTAACAGAGATAAGAATTAATAAACATCTGAGCCCAAACACGAAATACCATCTCAAGCATTTAATCCAGACTGGCAGAAAAGAAGATAAAAAGCAGCAGGCAGCAAACCCCAGCCCCTCCTGCCTCTCTCCACAAAGTGCAGTGATTATGGCTCCTGGTGCCCACTGTTTGCTTGTAGTGCCTCTGGAAAATGATCTCCCAGCCTCCTCAGGAGGGCACAGCGAGGGAAAAGCACCAGGAAAGGAGGACCTGAGACCTGCCACCACCACAGTGTCTGTTCCTGCCTGGCCCAGGGCAGATGAGCTGTCTCACACAACATTTGGAGGAAATCTGGGAAATTCTGGCATCCTGCACATTGCCATGCCCATCGAGGGACAGGCTCTGAGCTGCTGCAATGCTGGTTTTCAAAATACTGGGCACCCAAGCCTTTGATTTCTGCCAATTTGTGTGTGGTGAGCACAGCACCAGGAAAGGCAACTACAGCATTAAAGCTTGTGGAGGTTTTACTGAGACAAAGAGCAGCAGAAGCAGAGCTCTCAAAGGAATTGGTACAATACAATACAATTAAAAAAAAAAAAAAAAATCAGAAATATTTTCATTACTATGGTGTGACAACTTTGAGGAAAGAAAATATATTGATAGTCCAAAATGTACAGAAAGAAAAACTGTGCAAAGCTGCACACGAGGCAAATTCATGGAGGGAGGTGGAAGAGGCAGTTCTTCCAAATGTGCTGAGAAGTCTTTCTGGCTAAATTGAATTTGGAGTGTGTCCCAGGTACAAAACAGTGTTAGCCAGAGTGCTCCAGATGGAGATTATGCCGAGCCAACAGCTAACTGTATCAATGCTTTTCATTGACTTTGGTGCTGCAGAATGAAATGGCAGCAAAATGTCCAACATATGATTCCTTTTATTACTCCTGATGCCATAAGTGACACTTTCCCTGGACTATCACCACGTAGCAATTGTTATTCACCATCCTCAGTACTGTTTTCACCTGTCAAATCATGAGTCTGGTTGATCAGTTTGATATTTTAGCAATAAAGTAATCTCTGCTATCTGATTTAATCCATCCTCTCTTCTGTAGTTGCTGCCTCACTTAGGGAAAAAAAAATGAACCAGCATGGAAATAGTTGAAGTTTTGAATCACAATTAAAATTAAAATACTAATTTCTAAACTAGAGCCACCTACAGTATATATTATATTAATAAAAATTCTTCAATATTGGAGGAAAAAAGTACCAGGGGAGAAACCCAAAATGAATAACAGCTTGATGTGCAAACATTGAGGAATATGAGCTGTATCAATCCACGTTGCTGTAAAGGCTCCTGGATTTCTCACAACTCTCTCAAATTTCTCTCAAAAATCACAGTGCCATTTCACTTAGGATGATCCCAGGAGGCAGAGTGAGCAGGTAATTATTTTTGATACCTTTTTCTTTCCTACCCTCTAGCACTTTTGTATGTACACTGAATATATTTAACACTTCATTATTCAGCAGTCATTTACCTCACCTATAATTAGAAATAAGTGAGAAACACTGAACAGTTTTTTAAAGGAACTTTTCAAAGCACACACAAGCTGCTGTGAGATTCTTAACCCCAGCTGGAAAAAATAAACAAAGACAACTTGAACATATAGACGAGTAAAATCAAATCCTGCCTGACAACTTTTGTGCCCGCTCAAGCAGATACAATTTTGGAATTACAGATCTATTAACTTTTCATCCACCTCGGAAAGAGCCAGAAAGCTGTGTGCTAAAGTGCTGACAGCCCCTTTCCAAGGTGCTGCCATGGGATGGAGATATAATTAGGTCCCAGAGTCAGGTAGAGGTGCTGGTGGTGCAGCCTGTCAGTGACTCTGCAGTGATTTATGGTCTGCTGCAGGAGAGCGCCGGCAGGACAAGCCTTGCTAAGAGGAGACATTTCCCACTAAACCTTTCAAGGGAAACGTTATCATCAGGTCTTACAGATGACAGATTTTCAAATGGGTACAAATAATTCTCTGCTATAATTCTAAAGGGTGCAGGGAAATTAGTGCCCCCCTTTTTTTAGCAAGCGTGGAGTATCTATGGGTTACAACCCTCAGGAGCGATGCAGAATAGCAACAGCACAGAATTTAAAAGGTTTTGTTTATCTGAGGAGAGGCTGAGGGCACTTGGTTTGTTCAGCTGGAGAAAAGGAAACTGAGGTCAGAACTCAGTGAGGGCTGATGGGCAGCAGAGGGACAGCACCCAGGGAAGGGTTGGAGCTGTGTCAGGGCTGAGTCAGGTCGGAGCTCAGGGAAAGGCTCTTCCCCAGAGGGTGCTGGCACTGCCCAGGCTCCCCAGGGAATGGGCACAGCCCCAAGGCTGCCAGAGCTCCAGGAGGGTTTGGGCTCCCAGGGATGCACAGGGTGGGATTGTTGGGGTCTCTGGGACTGGGGTTGGACTGGAAGATCCTTTTGGGTCCCCTCCCACTCAGGATATTCTGTGACTCCATAATTTAGTTTCCAGTTGAAAGGAGTGTTGGCAACCAAAGCAGTAAACAGGCAAATACAGCTGAAAAGTGCCCACTGAGCTCAAACTAACTCTCTGCAGCTCCACGTGGCATTGTTGGGCAGTAGGCACCAAACAAGATTTATGACATGTCAGGAGAATGGAGCAGTAATCATGAACAACTGTAAACAAGGGGCTCTCAAGAAAGACAACAATGCTGTTTAAATACCTTATTATATTAGCTTGTCTGCAAGAATAAAAATGCTGGAAAATAATGTAAAAATAACTTCAGTCAGCTCTTACTGCACTCCTTGTTTCCTCCTTCTTGCTACAGCTTTTTTCTTGCACTAAACTCTGAAATGTGTTCTCACCTGCTGATTCAGGTCTCTTCACACATCATTACATCACATCTGTTTAGGTAGCACATTTCTATACATATACATAACCCTGTGGTTGCCTGGTACACCATTTAAATGAATGAGAGAAATAAAAAGTACCAAATCAATTAAAAATCATGTTATTAAGGAAAAAAATCAGGTTGTACATTGCTCACTGTGCTGTGAAAATCAGCCCGTGGAAAGAGCTGCCCCATGAGCTGATGTTTAAAAGAGCATATGACAGCCAGCTAGGCAGTGAAAGACAGATGTGACAGATGTGACACATTGGAGGAAGACGTCCTAATAACACTCCTGATAAATGTGATACCACTCAGAAGAGCTCAGGAGCACATGGGGATGAAGGGTCCAGTGACAGCTCCCACTTTGATGGTATTTGTGCAAGACAAGGGGCATTTTATAAAAAATAAGGTCCTTTCTCCATTATCTTCCCTTCCATAGAAAATGGAAGTTATATCTCTTCTGTGCTGATTGCAAAGTGAAATGTTCTAAATCTTGATTCTTTTTTGGGTAAGCCACAGGATATAACTGATTTTAGGACAGAACACTGCAATTCCAGGGACATCTAGGCACAGATCCAGGGAAAGGAGATCAAACTCTGCTCCAGATTCCCACTTCAGATACTTTTGTTTGGCCCAGTTAGTCACTACATTTGGGCTTTTTATCAAAACAGACCAACTGTGGTTCTGGTGACATAATTCAGCCACTTCTGAGAAAAGTTTTTGTCCAATGAGCTTTTGAAATATCAATGGAAGCTCCACTTAGTTAATAATTTCTTGATTTGGTTTAGCATCAACCTATTTTTTGTGCATCAAGAAATAGAATCAATTAAATGCACAAATATTTAATTAAAAGTTCATATGATCTCCAACAAAAAATTTCATCAGAAGAGGCAATTGGCAGAATTATGTACCAAAATGACAATATATTTAATTCTGGTGAATATTTTCAATTCAGTTCCAAGGCAGGCACTGCCCTTTACTTCCTTGGTTCTCTTCCTTTTTGCCTTTTAGATCTTTAGGTTTTCATATTGCATTAATTCCAATAATTCCACTCACACTTCTGATCAAATGAACATTCTGTTCGCATAATTTAAGAATAATTAGAGCACGGGAAGGGTGGAGATAATCTCTTACTTACTAAGTTTTAAATTACTTTTCTTCTTTTGCCTCTTTTTATCACCAAAACTGTGTGAGCAGCAAAATCTTTGCCTTCAGTTCTTTAATGTGCAAATAGAAAATTCAGAACCATTACACTGCAACTACAATTTTTGACCAGGACAGAAATTATTTTACTGGGAGCAAATATAGTATAACTATAATCTTGGAAACGTAATCTGGGTTTTCAGAGTTATTTCAAAAATTAAAATATCAAAATAGAAAAGGTGTCATATTAATAGAATTCCAGTTCTGTGAGCTTAATTTTAAAAAAATACAGCCCTTCCACAAAGTAACTGCACTGTATCGTGTATCAAAATATGATGTAATTGAAATGAAAGTATTAAATTGGTTTCTATTACATTACACTTCATGAGTGGAATGAAAAATCTCATTCCTGCAAGGTCAGGAAGGGCAGCCTCCATCGTGGCCCTTTGCAAGGTAAAATATTTCAGACCTGAGTAAAATCATTAGTCCTGATTATTCACTAACAGGCCTGGGAAAACCGAATATGGGATGGACATGGAAGTTGTGCCAGTGAGCATTGACCAGAGTGTTGCTTTCATATTTGTCCTGTCAAATTTTTAATTATTTCTCAGATTGAATTGCTCACACTGATCTGGGCTTTTGGGGTGTTCTTTGTTTATTCTAACATGAATAACTTATTCCTCTTTTTGTTACAGTTGCTAAAATATTCGTCATTTCAGAAAAGGGTTTTTTTCCTTTGCCTTTGGTCAGGAATTATGATTGCATGTTTGCAAGCTGCAGACCACAAGAATACACATTCCAGACATGACCTGGGAAAAGAAACTTGTAAAAACCAGGACTAGAGAGGTGAAAATGGCTTAATTTTTTCAGATTATAAACTTGTTGGCATTTTCATCAGCCATAGACCAATGCTTTTCACTCTGAAGATCAAGGTACTTGAATTTTCACCAGGATTTATGTTCTCATGCAGTGCAACCTTGTATTTCATAAGACTTTTACAGAACTACTGCACTCTTCCACAGACTCTGTAAACTGCATGCAAAGTATTACAAGAGATGTATGAAATTTACTCTTGGGATTTTTATTTTTTAATTTCTTTGGCTTAAACCAATTAACCAATGATGATGTCAGAGCTGTGGTTTGTGATTTAGATCAAGCTGATTCATAAGTAGGTGAAAAACTTCTGAGGTCAAAGATTATAGAATCATAGAAAGATTAAGGTTGGAAAAGATCTTTAAGATCATCCAGTCCAACTTCCAACCAGCATCACCACCACGATCACCACTAAACCAAGTCCCCAGGTGCCACCTCTACAACATTTTTAACAATTCCAGGTATGGTGAGTCCACCACTGCCCTGGGAGTGAGCACCACTCTGGAAGTGTTACAAAATCTTCTTAAAAAGTATAAAACTGTCAATACAGAAATTGTGTTCTGTGCTGCTGTTGGTAAAGCTTTTAAATTATGCCTTGCCTTCCAACCCTTGCCAACCAAAATCCCTTTCTCCTTGGGAAGGGATACTACTCCATTATTATGCCTTGAAAAGAAATGCTCTCAGGGAAATTCAAAAAATGGAGTACTAAGAACAGTGAGGAGACCATTCCCTGCCATGCCATTGATATTACATCTCGTACGAAATCCTTATCTCTTTTTTTACCTCAGAATTGGAATTATGTCCTCATTTCATCCACCTCCCTGCACAAGACACTGGTAATGCTCCCTGCTGCAGATCAAAGGAAAATTTGAACGGTCAAACATTTTCATATTTAACATCTGTTTTCACAGGATGCTCTGCCTAAGTGGGGATAGAAACAGTTTGAATAATCCCTGTTTGCAAAGGTTACTGGGGTGGGTGGGAAGGGGATTGTGCTGAGCTAGGGATTGAAGGATGCTGAGACCAGCCT
>VXBR01010380.1:0-28791 GCA_013400215.1 Cisticola juncidis
CACCCCCGGCCTCATGGCTAATGTCATGCAAATAATAAGATTATCGGGATGTTGCCGGGGTGTCTGCCTCGGTGGGCTCATCCCGGTGACAGCCAGACTCGCGCGGCCCCAAAAGTCATATTTATTATGGAGGTTTTTTCCACATGACCTTTCCACTCTTTTTTCTCTTCTGGTCTTATTTTGACATTAAAGGGAATTTCATGCTCGTTATACATTTAGCCCAAAGCCTACAAAAGTGCTGTCACCCAGTATCCTGATGGAAAAATATGACATCACTCAAGTCAGGACGACAAAGATCATTGCTACATACATTCATGTATGCGTTGAAAACAGAACTCTGGAAACACTGGGAAATGTTGCGGGCTGATGTGATTCATTTTCGCATTCAGAGCCTCGAGACTGCAGTGCGAGGCCATCTGCGCTCACACAGACAGGCAGACACGTGTCTCCCCTTCTGAGCAAACTCCCATTCGCCTTGTTTTTCTCTAAATGCAAAACCTACATTACGTTTTTTATTACTCGGCAATGTAAACAAACAAAAAACACCCTCCAGATTCATAGCGACATGGGCCACAGTTTTTAGCTCCAGTGCTTTTTTGTTTGCTTGCTTGCTTTTAAAGTGCTGTGGGCTTACAAATGAGAAAATGGTCCTAAGTCAAGACTTGCAGAGCTTCCAAGGTGCGGTCGCCCAGCAAGGCAGCTGAGACTCAGTGCTGGTGCGCTCCGGGGAGAGCCATGGAGCTGTCACCGCTGTGCCAGGTCCGTCCTTGTCCCCCACGCTAAGGAGTGGCTGGGCATGGCCAGGAGGGCTGCGTGGTCAGGGGGCAGCGGGCTGCCCGGAGCCGCGGGCTGTGTGAGCGGCAGCCCCGCGGGTCTGTCCTGGCCGCCTCCCAGCCCGCGTTGGGGTTTCGCTGCTGAGGAGCAGCACACGCTCATCCTGCCCGGCCCGGGACCCGCTGCGGTGCTGCAGCCTCGGCCGAGAGCCACCGTGCCCCGGCCGGCACCGCACAGCCGGCCCGGCCCGGCCAGGCCTGCCGCACGCTCTGCTGGGCGGGCAGGGAGACAGGGCAGGCGAGGAAAGCTCGGTGGGCAACTGAAGGCATTGTGATGGCAAGGAAGTGAAATTGCAGCGTCATACGGATACAAGGAAGTGTCCTTTCCTCTTTTCTACCTGGGCACAGCCGCCGCTGTTTCTGGGAGAGTTTCGGTCAGTCCTGCAGGACGAGCAGGGAGGGCTGATGCCCCTGGCGCTCGCTTTCCGCACTGATGCTGTGCCCAGCGCGGATCCCAGGTTTGTACAGTCGGGCAGCCACCTCGGGAGACGGGGTTAAACACTGACGTAAGCCTTGCCGAGAACTTCAAATGAGGGTTATCAAGGAAGGCACTTTTTTCAGGCTATGCTTGGCTAAGAGGAGCTGCACTGACCCGTGATAAAGACTTGGGTTTTTTCCAGTTAAAATGGAAAAAATAATCCCCAACTGTAAAGTGACAGTAGAGTAAAAGATAGGAGAGTGAATGACTGCTCTGGCCTTTGCAATAATTCTGGCCTTTGAGTAGGAGAAGACCTCCAAAGTGATCCTGTGTAAACAAAATCACCGTATTTTAAGAGCCTTGTTTTCTCAGTTCCATAACGCGTGACGCTGCAATGGTAATCAGCAGCAGAGCCACAGCCCTGCAGCGCCAAATGAAGGGAGCCAGAGCTGAGGTTTCTTACCCTCATTAAAATGGAAACCCTAACCTGAAACAATCAAAGTCAAGGGCCAGCAGGGTTGGCCGACTGGGGAGATAATGGGATCATAAGGCAAAATATTTTGTATTTTACAAGATGAAACCTATTGTCATTTTTCTAGTGCTTCATCATCTTGTATTATGTCAGTAACTGTTTCTATGTTTCCCCCTCACCCCATGTTTTCCATTCTCTAAATAAAAATAAGTTCTCTTGAGAAAGTGAATAATTAAAAATATAAATAATTGCTTCTTCTTTTACATTACTTTAGTTAAATGACTCTTCCCACAAAAAGAAGAAAAAGAAAAAGAAAAAGAAAAAGAAAAAGAAAAAGAAAAAGAAAAAGAAAAAGAAAAAGAAAAAAAGAAAAAGAAAAAGAAAGAAAAAGCCTGAAACGCAGATTAATTATTTACTCCTGTTATGGACCGAAACAAAAATAGTATCTGCTAATTAAGTTTTTAAGACAAATTCATATGCAAACTTTTGACATAATAGTGAAAACTGAACTTGAATAGATATCCCCAGACTACTGGGACAGAGGGGCACTATGCCATTCTCACATTGCTGTCTGTACATACTCTATACATGGAAATGTGACGTGGTAGGTCCTTGCTCTCTCACACTTACAGGTATGTTAAATCCCTAGCTTTCCTATTATGAGGTGTCCTGCCAAACTATTCATGGTGGGAAAGTAAAGACTTTTAGCACGTTATTATTACTATTTAGCACTTCTGTAGCAGAAGCTTTGACTTCTGTTTCATGATCATCTTTACAATATTTGATATTCTTCAGGTAAGTTTTCTGATGGAGTCACTCATGCACGCATGCTGCTTTGCAGCATCAAAAAACATTTTCTCATCTAGCCACTTGTTAATACCAAGAGTTTCATTTTTAGAAGGACATTCTGATTGACTAAGATATTTTCAGGAATTGAGACCATCACTGTTTCTTTTTTTCTTCACACATTAATTTATTGATATCTTTGGATTTGACTGAAAGATTTTGCTTAATTCATGACCACTTGTGCAAGTAGACATCTTGAGTAAAGTGATATTATCAGAAATAAAAAAGTAAAGTGGAAGACCTTGTTTCAAAGTTTCTGGAAGAGAAAACTCAAAAACTTTTTGATTTTGCAAAGGATGTGTGGTCTGATCCTTTTTCTATCCTATTTCTCTCTATAGTTTGATTCATGTGGCCTGTAATACCTGCACTTTCTAGTGATCATTTTTCATCCACCATTTTGAGATGTGAAGATTTAGATTCCTCAGCTTGCACAGGAATTCAATCTAATCTAACAACCTCTGATAAGAATTTTGATCCTGTTACTCTGTTGCAGAGGTTGGATAGAGGGATGCACTATTCATAGTTCCTTCCCCATGCCATTATACAACCAAAACACATCTGCTGCTCAGGGACACTATTAGGTAGGCATCACACTGATCGTGGTTTTGCTTCTTTCTATAAGATTGTAAGAACAGATTTGGTGATTCTTCCAAAAATCTGCGTAAGTTAGGGCAACACTCCTATCTGCTATATAGAAGATCTTCTTTAGTATGTTGAACACATACTTGTTATTACTTAAGGTAAAATAAATCAGAAACTTTGATGTATGTAATCTACACTCCTCTGATCTATTTAGTGGGCTGACACGAAGGGCTGAGCTAGCAATATGGGTCCCTTGGGATCCTCAGATGGAACAGAGATTTTTTTAATGTTGCTCTAATTTACTCTTAGAGACAGTTTGGCCTCCTGCCAGTCTGGAATAGAAAGAAGAGAGAGGTGATCATCTCTTTTCTTGTCTTTCCTCATCCATGCAGTGTTGCATGGCCCCAGCTGTGCTGAATTAATGTCTGGGACAGTTTATCATTTCAACCCTTTTTTTCCTCCCATAAAAGATTTTAGAAGAGAAAGTAGTTCTACCTAGGAGCTGGCTGCAAGAGAGCGAAACACCTACAGAGTGAACAGGATCAGTTCTCCCACAGAGAGGCCAGCCTTAGCAGGAGGCTGTGCTATGGATGTGAGGGATGTTAACTAATCATCATCACCCTTAGCTGCTCAGGTTTTCTGGAGGTGTATGGATCCTGAGTGTTGTGAGAGTGCTGTCAGGTGTCTCCCCTGGTCCTGTGAGGATTATTTCACCCTCTGAGGCCAGCAGCAGAGCAGCCCTGCTCACACACCTCTCAAAGTGGCTAAAGTGAGGTGGGAACCAGGAGCCTACCTTTGGGAAGGCCTAATCTTCCTGAGGAATTCTTGTTAACCCTGCTCTTTGGGCCTCAGTGGGGACTTTGTCAGGACAAGCCCCAGGGGAGAGGGAGAGTCCCATCCCTCTTACGAGGAGTATGCATGCAAAGGAGCAAATAAACAAGACACAGACGTGTCTGTGGGCAGGTGGACAGGATGAAGCAGGGATGTAAGGACCAAGAGTCTGAGTTACACCAACACCAGCACCCGGGTGCCTCCTGGGGCTGGGGGTGTCTAGCCAGAGGCTGGTCCTGCAGGCTGCCTGACAGGAATACCCTGCACATGTTCTCGAGGTGCACTGGTTGGGTTAGTCCCACCCAAAGGAAAAGCAGTTCTCATGCTCAGAAACCACTCTGGTCTGTGTCCCAAAGCTCAGCATGAGGAGAGTCAGGAGATTAGTTTCAGAAGTGCACTCCTGTTTTAGACTGAGAGTGGTGTAGATGCAGTCTGCAACAGTTCCCTGTTTATATTGACATTGCATTGTATAATACTTCACACTTTTAAAGGTTTCACTTAATTCACTGGGATTACTCAGGATTTAAAGCATGATTCACTGTTGTAAAATGTAAGACATATGTATTGCTTCCCTTGCCAAATGCAAAATTTTTGGTTCAAGAATTCTAAAATAGTTTTTCTTTACACAATCTCTATGGCTACTGAAGCACACAAGGTATGCTGTATCATTTCTAGATACAAACTGCCATTTTTGGGGAACAGTGAATAGAGGGGGAAAGGATTCTGAAGAAAATCATAAATGGGATGCTAATGCTGGAAGAAAATGAACCTTGTGTGCTGCTGTGGCCCAAAGAGCTGCTGTAATACCAGGCACACAGAAATGGATGTGTCAGGAAGGAGAACAGAGGCTGGACTTCTTGGCACTGATGGTGTGATGTCTGCTGAAATAGTCCCATTTAATTATCTGCACTTCAAGAAGGATGATGGGGGGACTACACAGAAGAGTACTGATAATGACAAAAGGATTGGGAAAAGGCTTATTTTTAAAGACAGTGATCCGTTTAACTTAACAATGAAGTAACTCAAGCCTCTGGAAGAATGCACATGAGGGAAAAGAGCTATCAGAGGACTTCTCAGTCTGTCCCACACAGGAAGATCTACAGCTCAAAGTTACAGCAAGTAGCAGGTTTTTAAGGAAATTAACCAGGGAAGCAGTTGGTGAGGATGTCCTTTGACCAGAATCTTAAACCAAGCACAACTACTGAGCCTCAAAAGGCAACAAGAAGTCCTAAGGCCCATGTTATGACATGAAATGCTTAGAGCAAACTATCCCAGTGATACTTTCTAGCAAACCTTCAAGCACAGACCTCTGAGAAGCCAAAGTGTGATTGGCTAAATACTTACATATTGGTTATTTGATACAACTTTTCATGAAATTTGTTGTTAGTACCCTGACAACAAAGAAGTTTTACTTTGCATTCCCAGTTTGCACCTGTATTATTTCTACAGGTGTGTGTGAAGTGGACTATGTTTCTATTTTTAGGAATTTTTAGGAATAGCTTTGTCTAAAACACTTTCTCTGAAGTTTTTGGCTTCGTTTTTTTCATACCTCAAAAACTCCTCTTTCCTTATTTAAGAAAGAGAGAAAACCAAGGATAATCTCCAAACCCTTTGTTCTAGCAGTCAACCAAACTATTTCACAGGCAATGAATCAGGCCTGCCTTTCAGTCCTAACTTCTATATGGCTGTAGTTGACCTGGTACAGTTCAGAGCCTCTTCATGGGGTCCAGAGTTCTACATGGGCACAAATGAAAATGCACTAGTGGGAGAAGAGACTCAGTTCATTTTTGATTATTAAATTAAAGATACAGTATTAGAAAATGTTTAAAAGACAGTATTGTGATATGCAAAATTAAATAAAAAATAATATTTAATGATTGAAAATATACTTCTTATTTTCATGCTTTGGCCAGCTTTGTTTAAAAACTGAGTATTTAAACTAAGACATTTAGGTATAAAATAAATTTTTAGTTTCTGTCTTGTTCCTCTTGAAACCAAAAGTGGGTTTGCCACTACTTCCTTGGAAATACAAGACCCTTAATTTTCAATAACTTTTAACTACTGGAAAAACACTGTATGCAGTAGGGATGAATGCACCCCTCAGGAGTAAGGTTTTTGTGTGTGGGTGGTGGGGTTTTTTTTGTTTGGTTTGTTTGGTTTGTTGTTGTTGTTTTTTACTGTTGCCATTCCTAAGTAACACAGAAAGAACACAAAAAAGCACAGAAAATGATTTGAAAGACTAAGCTGCAAGGGAGAAACAGGTTCAATAAATCAGTACAGACCTTCATTACAACCACAACTAATCTTGCGTTCTTTACCAGACAGCTCTTCTTACTCTCAAATCAACAACTCTGATTTCCTTCCTTCGTTCATTCGTTTGTTCATTCCTTCCTTCCTTCCTTCCTTCCTTCCTTCCTCCCTCCCTCCCTCTCTCCCTTCCTCCTTTCCTCCCTTCCTCTTTCCCTCCCTCCCTCCTCACCACATAGATGCCACGGATCCTTCTTTTCATTAATTCCTACGGTGCTGGGTTTTTTCCTCACTGATTTCAGCATTTCCTTTAATGTTGGTATTAGAAACATAAATGAGGGGAGATAATAGGAATGAGGTAGTTCCTGGGTGCCTCTTGGCCATCTCCCTTGAATATCTTCCTAATGTCACCAAGTTTAACTACGCATTTTGAGACTTCCAAATTCAGATTTGACAGCTTTGGCTCCAAAACATAACTTCCTCTGCATTGTGTCATGGTGAATTTCTGACTGGCAGTATTTCACAGGCTGCATATGATTTTTCTGTGTAATTTGCTCTGTGTAGGCTGCTGTTTTTTTTCTTTCTGTTTTCTTGATTAGGAGGGGAAATATTAAAAGAACATAACTGATTACATTGTTTAGTATTGTCTGTACTCAGATCTTTTGTTCTTTTATTTTCAAGACTCTAAATATTTCATTTACATTAAATTAAAACTTTTCAATGAAGGATGAAAAACTGTGAGTCAACTTGAAATATTTTGAATCATTTACATAAAATTTCTCATTCTAAAATATTTCTTTACTGACGCTTAGAATAGAATTAGCATGTCAGCCCTAAGCTTTTACTTAGTTTTGGTTTGGTTTTCTTTTTTTTTTTTTTAATTAAGGGTGCTAACATCTAATGCTACCTATGTTACCTAAAATAAATCTCTAACTCTGTCAAGCATGAAAGACTGGAGAAAACATAACTGAGATATGCAAGGTGACCCCAAAATTTTCATAAATATAAAAAGACGAAGTGAAACTACACTTGGGTTTGTCGTTATTAAATTTACTACATTTCTTCTTCTTCTTCAAAAAAAAAAACGCTTTGAATTGAATATAAACATTTATACATTATCAAAAATTAAATGCTTTTTAAAGAAAGGTTATGTGGAAAACCAACATTTTCCCAAGACTTCTAGTGTAATGCTCTTTGCAATTTCTTTTTCAATTATTTTTTCAATCAAGTTTCCGTGTCTGTATGTTAATGAATTTAGATCAATCCCTCTGTGCTAAGAGTAGAAGCTGTGCCTTTCCATATTTACCATGGCATATTTGTACATTTGTTCGCTTGCTTCCCCTACTAGAACACAAAGGAGAAAGATACTGAAATAACCCTGAGGCAAAAATACTCAAAGCAATATGCAAAGGATTTTTGCAACACAGGGATCCCATCAGGTTTAAAAGATACCACCTAAAATGGTGTCTAATTTCAGCACTAAGTGTTCACAGAATCAGCTTCAAGATTAGGTGAGAGAACTTGTAATTTTTCAAGCTGATTGCTCTATAGCTTTACAGATAGAGAAAACCCCAGCTTGGGGTTTTTTTCAGTCTTTTGGACTTCTCAGTTCTACAAATTCTAGTCCCCCCAGATGAATTTGGACTTACGTGGGAGTAAGAGCAGCTGCAAGATTTTCAGATACCACTGAATTTCTGTAACAGGCTATGTTTGCACTCATCAGTGTTTATGTTTACTTTTGTAAGAGTAATGGGTAGTCCAGCCATACAGATTTATCTGCAAACTGGAGCCATGTGAGCATTTGCAACTGGAGTGTGGTCACTGAAAAGAATATAATTACTTTTTACCTCTTCCATTTGCCCAGTGCCAGGAGAAGCTAACCAGCTTGTGTTCGACAAGGATGAGATTCCATGGAGCTTCCCAATGGCTTGCAAAAGCACCAGTTGCCTGAATCTTTCTGGTGAGGGGTTTGTTATCTGTGGTGTTATCTTTTACTAAGCCTACAAATTGCTGTAAATCAACAAAGCAGGCATCAGATTTATCAGCCAAGACAAACCCATGAAATTACTTATTTTTCAGTAGTGTGTGAGGTCTCACAACCATAAGAGTATTTTTATGTGCGTGTATTTGCACAAGAAACACACAGACACCATATGCAAACATGCTTCATTTAAAGCCACATGCCTTGGGCCTCACACATCAGCCTTTACCCTCACAAAGACCCCACTGAATTCACCAGGACCAAGGTGCCAGCAGTCCTTTGCTGCATCCTGTGGGTTCAAAGAGAGCAGCTGTGTTGTTCCAGATGCATTGCAAGATGTCTTTGTTTAGTGCTGTACTAGGATCCTCATTAACACCCATCCAGTTGTGCCCATGTGCTCTTTACTTCTCAGTAGTAATCAGAACTTGAAGCTTGGGATTAATCTGTGTTCAGTCCCTGATCTATCCAAATCTAGGAACAGAGCAACAATGATTTATTGATGCTTTTTCTTCTTTTTGAGAGTAGTAAATGAGGGGTTTTTTCTCTGGGTTTTGTTTTTTTGTTTTGTTTTGTTGTTTTTTGGTTTTTTTTTCTTGGAAGACATTGTAATGACAGAACTGTAGAGAAGCAATTTCCCTACTTATTTCTGAAACAAAGGCAACTAGCAACAGGACAAAAGGAAATACCCTTGAGCAGTGTCAGGGGATTTTAAGGCTGGACATCAGGAAGAATTTCTTCATAGAAAGGGTTATTTATCATTAGAATGGACTACCCAGGGAAGTGTGGAGTCACCATCTGTGGAGGTTTTCAGGAAATTACTGGACATGGTAGTCAGTGCCATGGTCTGGTTGACAAAGTGGTGATCAGTCAAGAAGCTGGATTCTGTGACATTGAAGGTCTTTTCCCACCTTTTAATTCTAGTGATTCTATGATTCTGAAACTGAAACCCTGCTCTGCAGGTTAGCATGAGGTCACCATGGAGGTGTTTGTGACCAGCCATAATGGGCCTGAGCTCGTGCAACAACACATTGCTCTTCTCAGATAAAGGGGGCACCTCCTCATCCCTCAAAGGTGTGTCCAAGCAAAGGGGAACAAGGAGCTGGCCTAGAGCTAACTAGAATGGGGAACTAGAATGGTTACTGGTTTAATTTTCTTATTGAGTATCGTTTCAAATAAAACTTTCATGGTGTAGAGGTAGCCACAGGAAGTATGCCTTCCCTTAAACAAAGGATAAAATAAACTGAGTTTGGGTAAGGTACAAGAATTTATGATGGTATAAAATAGATTAAAATATCACATTCTTAATGAATGTAATTAATGCAATGTATTTTTCCTAAGGTGGATCAATCTGAAGTGACTTCTGAAAGACAGCAAAGAGAAATGGTGTCCTAGGGTCTCCCCTCCCTTTTCCTCTGCATCAGAAATGCTTCCGATTGTAGGAAGTGTGTCCAGAAGAAGTGCAGTGTAGCAGAGCACTGCTACAGCAAATGGAGCTATTTCCATTTACAGAAGCTAAGGGGCTTGTCCTTGTTGTCTTTCTGCAGAAGAATATGCAAAGCAAATTTCAGACCTTTATTATGAAGATGTGGACAGGTTTCAGGCTTGATGTTCTGCCTGGAGATGGTCCCAGAATATGAAAGAATGACTGAGAGAGAAAAGGGCATCTTGTAGGTGATACCTAATTTGCTTTTTCATCCTCTAAACTGAATTTTCTACTTTTTTATTTTGCAGTGAACATAAGCATTTCCTTTGCATGATTGTATTGCTCATAAAATGGGTTGCTAATATTGAGCTATGCTGTCAATAAAAAGAGTCCCTTGAAATGCTTATAATTACCTCTACAATTAATACCCCTTTAAAGAGAGTATTTACATGATCCATCAATATATCAGTTAAGTACTTTCATTACACTTTACTTGCATTTGGCAGAAAAATTTCTTTGCAGAAGTACAATGAATGAGTGGGAGATACTGCAGCTAACAAAGTAAAATAGAAAGAAATGTTTGAGGATTTTTTTCCCCCTAGGGTTTTTAGAGAAAGAAAAAAAATCTTCAGTTTGGCCAGAAAGACCTCACTTGCCTAACTCACACAAGCAGTCTTTCTGTTTTAACCACAAGCCTTTACAACTGTGAAAGAGTGTGAGCTCGAAAAGGAAAATAAGTCCAGTGGGTTCAAAATTCTGTGTATAGTCATTCCTCCAATTTCTGAAATTTTTGGGTTGAGTTCTGGCTTTGTTAAACTCATGGTAAAATTACCACAGACAGGAATACAATTTTAATCTTCAAGATGTTTTGTTCTTATTCATGAAATTTGGCATAATACAGAATGAATGAGATTTCATTACACACAAACATACACACACAAAAGGCAATAAACAAATAGAATCAAATGAACTTACCCAAGTAAAACTAGAGCTTCACAAGTGTTTATCTTAAGAAAAGCAGCACTTTTTTTCCTAAAATAGTGGACAAATTCACAGGTAAATGTAACACAGGCAAACTTTCCCAATGAGGTTTTTAAAATCACAGTTACATTTTCTGTTTGCATTTACGTTTTAAGATTTTTCTTTCTTTCTTTCTCTGCTTAGGATTCTGAAAGCCTACTACAGCCAAAAAGTATTTGATTTCCTTTGTGAGAAGGATGTATAGCTGCTGAATAATTTATATTGTATTAATAAGATAATTCATGAATGTTGGTGTTTCTCCCCTCCCCCAGATCTGAATGCTTGCCCAGATTAATAATTCATTCATCCTTCTGATTCAGCTGAACTAAGGTGAGGGTATTATCTTACAGAGAAAGTGGCAAATGCATAAAACAATGTTTTTCTGACCATTGTTAGAACATGGTCTTGGTCAGGACATTCTGATGATGAATCACCCACATGAAAGCAGGGTTTGTGTGGTATGAGTTCATAGGCAGTGACTGTGGAAGCAGATGGCACGAGCAAACATTTGGGAACAATTTATAGAACCATAGACTCACCTCACTCACGTGGATGGGACATTTTAGTCCTCAGCAAAGACAGTTTGGATTGTAGTGACACTTCTGATCTCCCTGTGTGTGGAACAGACAAGGGAATCGAGCTGCTGTGGGGTGAAGTGGGTAGGAATAGGGTGATGCCAGTGTGCCAGCAGGCAGCTGCTGTCCCAGGCTGGGGGAAGCCCCTGCAGCAGATGGACAGCAGAGAGTGGGTGGGATGGGAGCAGCTCCACAGGTGCATCCCTGTGGATGGAGCCACCCTGTTCGAGGAGAGGATGGAGGGCACAGCGTTGGTTCAGCCCAGAGAAGGGGAGAGGCTCTGGCTCCCTGCAAATGCCTGCTGGGGAGGAGGAGGAAGCATTGTCCCAGCTTTGCACTTGGCCCCATTCTGTGCAAGGGCATTCTGTGCAAGGACATTCTGTGATAGGGAATCATCATTCCCTATCCACCCAAACTGGTGGGAGTCCATGGTTCCAAGCTCAGAGGCTGACTCTGCTGGAGCACTGAGACAGGGCAAGAGCAGCAGCTATAGTCCAACAGGATATCCTCAAGAGCCTAATTTCTGAGACTCTTATGTGGTGGGAAAATGTTTTATTTTGTCTTAAGAGTCTGCCAAAAGGCAAAACCATCCTACATTTGCCATAGGGGAAGGCAAGAGTTCACCACTTGCAACAACAATAAAAAAGGAGAATGTTTCCTTAGAAATCTGAGCATGATTTTAATGGCCTAATATTAATCAGCCAGGATTGAAAATGATGGTCAAATTATAAATAGAGCTGAAAGGCACAGCATACAAAAACACGGTTGTATTTGCACTGTATTTTGTATAAATAAAAAGAAAATAACCCCTGAAATTCTTCAGGCTCAAATTCCAGTTCTCTGTTAACATGAAACCTGCTCTTTCCCTTGTTATTTTTCATTCCTGAACCTCTGAAACCTTGGTTGGGACCAGCACCTCTCCCATTCCCAGCTCCTCCCTCTCCAGCCACTGCAGCCCTAGAACTGCTCTCTCTCTTAGCAGGAGAGAGATCAAGAACAGGTTCAATGTCTCTAATTGCAATCTGTCCCTTCCCATGCTAAAATCTAGTGTGAGATCATTGACAAGTGGTTCCTGTGGAGATTTTTGGGTCCAGCATGGGTGCAGCTGCCTGCATGAATATGTCATTTGATTAAATTTTTAAGTGTCCCCTTTCCAGCCTGTCCTCACCTTTGTGCAACCTGCACCAGCTCAGATCCCCTGGTAGCTTGCAGGCAGTTACCATGACTAACAGCAAGACCCTGATGTTGCTGTTCTCTGCAACCCTTCACACCAGAACAATTTGTAGTCAGTTTGTTACTTGATTAACCTCTGAAAAAACCCCTGAAAATATTTTGGTAGCATTGCCATAGCTGCTGGACAGCAGGAGCCTGCCTGGAGCCGTGTGGCTCTGGGGGAAGCCCTCAGGGTGCCCTGGTGTTGAGCACAAAGGGGTTTTGGCTGTGGCAAGCAGCTGGTACTGGGCTTCTCACTTCTGGGTGAACCCTTTGGGTGCTGACAGCAGCAGATGTTGGGGCTTTTACTTCAATAAGAAGCAGTCAGGATACAGAGGCATTGTTGAAAATGGACTTCAGCTCACAGAAAGCTTTTCTTACTTCTGGGAGGTTTCTTACCCCAACAGGTTGTGAACTAAACAGCCTGAATTGTAAATTTATTTTTTAGCCCTAAGTAAGAACATTTTGACTTGAGTTGGACAAGAGGGAAATGTACTATACATCAGGTCATAATGAAACAGAGCATCTTTTTTCTGAACTTTGCATTGATTAAGCCACTCCAAAGGGTACAGTTATACACTGGATTGCTTCTTACTCTTCCTATGCCCATTGTCACACTTTCTTGCTTGATTTGTTCATGGTAGGGGCATCAGATGCAATTTTCTCACACACCCAAACATATGGATTCAAGATGTAGGCTGGTCTTACAGAAGACCAGCTTTTTCTACTTTCTCTAAAACTGAATAAGCAATTGTCACAATCCAAATTATTGTGCTGAATTAAGAAAGAAAAAGGTAATAAAATGGGAGACTATGTATGGGGGGCAAAACTGGGGGCTACATAAATGTGCAGAGCTAGAACATGCTTATTAAGTAGGCATCAGAGAATTAGAGGAAGGTATTTCAGTTTACATTCAAGAATATTATGGGGTTGTTTATAGGGCCCAAAAGAACTTCCCAAGCATTAACACATGCAATATGAGACGCAGAGGTGGTACAATCTGTATAAAGGTGAACAGACACGTAAAACCAGAGTAACTTGTTAGCATTTACATTGTTGCTGCCTTCAGGCTACGGCAACTATTTCACCCACCTTTTAGAAATGCATTCAACCTTTTTTTTTTTTTTTTTTTACCCCAGTGGAGTGGATTAAAAGACAACATTTTTTTAAGGCCAGGGAACGATGTCAATGGTAAATCAAGCAAACTTGTGCAATTCATTCAGAATAATGAAGAGCACATGTGAGAACCCTACAGAAAAAAAGGTATTGTTACTACTAATGCATTATGAAAGGAGGAGTGAAAGTTTGGTTTATGTTCTTTTTCGTTGTCTTTAAGTGCAAATATCAGATGACATATTTACTTCTGGATCCGTACATTTGTGTTGCAGTGACAATTCATCCCTTATCACTCTTTCCTAGTGATTCCTCAGAGTTTCAACACTTCTGGACAAAGAAGAGGAGGAAATTATGACAGCAGAAAATGCAAATGCAAATAAATCCTTGTTAATTAGAAGGAAGGTGAGTTTTGCATTGCTTGATTTTGACTTTTAACTTGATTACTGAAAAATACTCAGGAGAAAATTTATCTCTCTGTCTTTCTTCAGGGCAGAAAAGGTTCAAAGTGAACATGTGGGATCTCCAAAGGCTCCTTGAGCAAAGTGATAAGAAAATTAGCTTTCCTGGTAGCCTAAAGGTAAAAGAAAACAGCAGAAAACCCCATCTTCTTATACTTTTTATCATGCATTTAACCCTCTTCTTAAATTATTGAGAAACATACCAATTAAGAGTTTATTTTTAAAACATTTTTATCTAGATTTTTCAAACAAACAGAGAATTGGATGGGCATTCATCCATCTTTTCATTACTTTCTTCCTCCAATTAGGAAGTGCTATACCTTCTCACAAGCCATAACAAAAGGTCCACTTGCTGAGGGATTTGCTTTCAGTGGGGACACAGACTGTGGTATGTCTCTACTGCCAAAGAGATGTCTGTTTTAAAGCAAGGGAACCAGGATGTAATATTGTCCTGCTCTAAAATGTAGTGTCAAATAGAATTTTTACTACCCTGTACCTCATGGCTAGCACTGAACTTAACAGCAAGAGATGATTTCATCCAAGTATTTTAGGATAAAACCAAGAAAGATTTGTTTACCTGAGGATTTTACCAGGGTGGGGGGAAAGGAAGAAAAAATATCTTTTTTTGTAGGAAAAACAAAATAATTCTCATTGGGAGTGGTGAGGTCTGAGGAAGTGGAGGGAAGAAAAAACATCTGTCACTTGCCTCACTCTATACACCACTGCCTCTTGAGTCTCATGATGGCAGAACCACAGAATCACTTAGGTCGGAAAGGACCTCCAAGGTCATCAAGTCCAGCCTTTGACTGATCTCCACCTTGTCAACTAAACTCTGACTGCCACATCCAATTGTTTCTGGAACACTTCAGGGGATGGTGACTCGGTCACCTCTCTGGGCAGTCTGTTTAAATGTTTAACAACATTTTCAGTACAGGGATTCTTCCTGATGTCCAACCTAATGATGTCCCCATTGAATGGATTCTGTAATTTTAATATATGACCAGATTTTCAACAAGTATGTGTTGCTATCACTCCCCTGTAACACATGGAGCAACAATACTTTATAGTAGTTGAAATCTTGACCTTTTCAACTCTTACCTTTGTCTATATGAGTGTTTTCCCCTTTTTAACTGTCTGTTGAAACATAATAACATTAATTTTTTAACAGCACTTAAATTACTACTTACACTGACAGCCTCTAATAAACCTTGAACATAGATGTATTCATATATAGGATTTATTAAACTTTTAGAGTGTATTAATTTTATCATTAAACCTTAATGGCTAGTAGAACTTGGTCTGTACCTGAAGGGACATGCCTTTGAAATTAAAATCACAAACCTTGCTGCTGGAGTTTGTACCACTTTCTTCTTGTACCACAGCAAGACTTCTCTTTCCAGTAGATTTAAACTATCTCTCCAGACCAAGACATGTAGATAAAAGACACGTGTTTTACTTGAACAACTCCATCTGTATTCGGGTTTTGTTAGCTGTAGCAGCTGAAGTGAAACTAACAAAATGCTTTCATAGATCTGCTTCTTGCTTCAAACTTACAACAAAGGCTTCATAAAACTTTTAAACTTAAATAGAAAGAAGAGCAAGAAGATATTAGTGATACCTGAGTTTGGTTGCTGTCATGTAAGTCAAGTATAAAGAAATTACACCTACTCTGGGTGAAACAGTGATTCACATTTTTCACCTTTAAGTTAAGAGCCTTTAAAAGGAAATTTGGTTCTGCCTCAAAGTGGATGTGTGTGGGAGACTGACATTAACGCCTTGCACTGGAGAAAGAATTCTCTCGGTCCCTTTTCACAGCTAAGTGAACACAAACAGCGTGGGGTTAGCAAAGAGCCACAGGCAGTAGGGCTGCTTACAGCCCATGTGAAGGATTCAGCAGGGTGAATGAAGGGCAGACTGCTCGTGGATCACAGTTTCCCAACCCACTGAAGCCCTTACATTACCTTACATGTGCCATTGTGCTACATCTATTTCTAGAACATCAGCCCAAAGCCTGGATTCTCCACCAGCCTCATTAGCCCTCGAAGCAGACTCTGCTGACATTGAGGTCCATACCCACACTGCCTCTACTGCCAGAGTAGTCAGTGTAAAAATACATTAAAAGAGCCAGAGAGCAGCCCAATTTTAAACATGTCAGTGTCCCTTTGTTAGCTACATTGCTGAGCCATATTACCCACAACATGAAAGATTTCTGTATTCAACAGGACAGGTGTGTAGTTAAAAGATCACTTGGCAGTTACCTTTGAAAAATGTTCTAGCAGCTCAGGTCACCTAATTTTTTCTCCAAGTCGAAGGTAACAGCTAGCATAAATCTCTAATTTCCCTGCTCTGATGTTGCTTTAAGGTAACCCTACCTGTTCCACTGCATTTTTTCCCAATTAATCTATGAGGTTTGACTGCACTTAATGAAGTAAGGACCTTGGGAGAAGCTACTGACATTCAGGACTTCAAGCCAAATGTTTTTATTAAGATACTTCTCACACCATGAATATTAAGTATTTATAGCTGTACTGGGCCAAGAAGAAGGCAGCACTCAGATACTTTAGCTGAACTGTTTCTGTAAGATTGGCAGACCTTCTGACTGTTTTAATTGGCAGCATAACTCTGCTCACTTAACATTATATAGAAAAAAAATTACAAGTGGCCATTTAAACTCTATTTCTCTGTTTCCCAAGTCTGCCTGAAAACTTGGACATCACAGTGATGTACCTGAAAGCAGTAGAGGTGTGTGCCTGGCTGCCACAGTGGGGTGTTCTGCAGAGCTGGAGACAGCAGCTGCTGCAGGGGAGACACTCTCTGCTGCTACTGCTGCAGTCAAACTGCCTTGGATGTCTGTGCCTGACTGCACTGCTCAGGGTGGATACATCTCTGCATCTACACGGGCATAGGAACATTTACAGATAAATCCTGAAATGGTATAAAGGGACATAATTGTATTTGATGGGAACATAACCATTTACCTTAGGTGAGTTCTTGGCTCTTTTTTTGTTCGTGTTGTGCCAAGACTTTCTCACTCTCAGGGTACCTTAATTAATATACTGCTAGCTGTTTATTGAACCCCACCTGGCAGGGTTCAAGGGCTTCTTCAGAGATGCCTAAAGTCCTGAGTAGACACTGGAAACAGTGCAGATTGTTTCAATTCAGAGGCTCTCAGAACTGGCCAGAGCATGTTTTGCACTAGAGAAGACCAGATCCCTTGCCTTTCAGTGAAGTCAATGTCTTGCATTTTGTTGGTAGTTTCATGTATAATGACCCTGATGCATTAAAGTGTAAGATTACTAATGAGAAATATTATGAATAGCTGAGAGTACTAGAAACCATATGTGGAATCAAAGGACAGATACCTGTGTTTTGGGGCTATATGAATCCCTTTGGGCAATGACTAGGACTTCTATTTTCATTTTTTTTAACACCCAGCACACTCAGACCTGGCTGTGCAGTTGCAGTATTTATCAGTTTTCACTGCTCAAATAATATAATACAACACATGTGCACATCTGATACTTCTTGCCATATATTAAAGCAATATCTAATTAGGACATAAAACTAAATTCTAATAAATGATTGGAACATGTGTTACTAAACACATGCCAGAGCAGAACAGTTGAGGAAGGAGGTACAGACAACCCTCTGAACTCATTAATTCTGAGGCTGGTCACTACAGACAGGACACATTCTTCAGCATGAAGAAGTAAATATGGCAAACACTTGACTCACTGTTGAGCCAAGATACTCCTCTTGGATCTTTATAGTAGGAAATGAAGGAGGCAGCTGGATAAGGCAATATTCCCATTGTTCCCACCTACACAGCAGTTATAGGAAAGTTCAGTTCCCAGAAGGCTGGGTTTTATCTGCAATTGCAATATTAACTTAGAACCACATCACGGTTTATTTAAAAAGCTTGCACTACAGGGAATTACTATGGAAAGCATTGAAGCCTGGGTCACTCATAGATACAAAATGCAGTTGTTATAATTAGGAACATACAAAAAAAGGCTGGCCTATTTTAGTCTGCTCTCTACAGAGTGGTTCCATCCGATGAAAAGATCGTTCTAGATACTGACATTGCATCTATCCTAATCATGTGGGCAGGTGACAGAGAAATTGCCCAAGGTAGTGAATAAGGTAGAAAAGTTGCCTGTGCTGTGCAAGCTGAATGGCTTAATTAGGTTGTCGTGAGGAAAACAATGTATTTTAATAAAACTAAATAGAAAATAATACACATGGAACAAAATTGCAAGTTCTCCTTTGAGGATGGGAGACTGTCTTGGCAAGCAGTCACACAGAGGCATATTTAGTAATCTTTGGTAATTGCCTCGAGGTGAATGCTCAGAGGAGCTCCAAAGACAAGAAAGGAAATCTCCCACAGGCATTTGCAAACATCTTGAAGATAAAAACTATGGTAGAGAAGTGGCTGCACCTATATATGTAACACTGATACATATCATGAAAATATCATGTCCAAATCAAACAGTAACATTTCAGAAGGAAACTGGAAATTTGAGAAAAAGATAAAAGTACAATAAAATGGAGTAAAAACTACAAGGCAAATTCCATGGGATTTAATTACAAATTTAGAAGAGAAGATTACCATGGATAGAGATTTAAACACTGAACAGCTATTTGAGGCTGTGAGCTTTTTGACCTTTCCATAAAGACATAATAAAATCTAATCACAGGGAAGTGGAGTTTGAGAAATGGAACATCAGAATAAAATGTAATTAAGATGATTAACTCCTGGTATCATCTTTCAACTGGATGCTCCATTCTGCCATCATGGGTTTGCATCTCAAGAAATTATGAGAAATTTATATCCAGCCACAATTTCATATTTGATTTTAATTTATGGAAGGAAATCTGCATGTGCTGATTAAAAAAAGACAAAGAACCAAATAAGACCAAGCTAAGAACTTAGCTAAGATAAAGCTAAGAACTACCTCTACATTATTTATACTGCCTTGGTCCTTAACCACTTGTTGATTTTATGCTAATGATCCTGCCAAGCAGCTAATGTAAAGGGTCATACAATTGCAAGAATCAAAGCATTACTCTTTATGCCATAAAAAAGCCTAAAATGAAACATAAATGAAGCCTACAATAACATCTTATTACAAATCCATTAGTCACCCAAACTAAAACACTCATTTACAGGAACAGCTAACCACAAGGACTATTTGGAAATCTTTTGGCTTTCTTTGTGTTAGAGCATATTTCACACCTCGGCCCAGCCCATCAACTGTTTGCTTCACAACGCCAGGCTTATCATATCCTCTAGGTTTTTACCATCCTATAAGATCTTTTTTCAATGTCTTTTACATTTTAATTAAATACAGGGAGTTTCATAAACCTTATATTCACTACTGAAGATGAAATTTTCCACACTGTTGGGAGTATTTGTTTCTTCCTATTAAAATAAATCTTGGAATTAGACCTTTAACTTATGTTAAAATTCCTAAAAACCCCCACCTCCTTAGAAATATATTGTTGATGGATTGACCTTTGTAATACAATTTTGTAGAAGTGTGCAAGAATGTTTTATAAAGTACAACCCAGCTAGAAGGCCATCTTCTCTTTTAGCAGAGCAATCATTACAAAATGTTGCACCCATAAGGGAGATACTTGTTATTATGTTGTTAAAATGTATGTTACACAATCCAACTCATTCCTTAACATCTGCATGCATCTAAATAAAAGGTATGAAGCCAATGTGATACTTCATTCATGTCTGGGAGACATCATTGATTAGAATCATAAAGTCATAGTATTGTTAGGGCTGGAAAAGACCTCCAAGGTCATGGAATCCAACCTTTGGCCAATCACCAGGCCACTGCTCTCAGTGCCACATTCAGCCATTTCAAAAACACCTCCAGAGGTGGTGCTCCACAACACCCCTGGGTGGTCAGTTCCAATGTTTAACCACCCTTTCAGTGAAGAAATTCCTCCTGATGTCCAGCCTGAATCTCCCCTGGAGCAGTGCATGGCCATTTCCTCTTATCCTGTCTCTAGTTGCCTGGGAGGCTGACTCCCATCTTGCTCTAACCTCCTTTTGGGTGGTTGTAGAGTGATAAGGTCACCCTTGAGCGTCCTTTTCTGCAGGCTAAACAACCCCAGCTCCCTCAGCTGCTCCTCACAGGACTCGTGTTTCAGACCCTTCACCAGCTCCATTGTCCCTCTCTGGACACTCTCCAATGCCTCAATGTCTTTCTTGTTCTGAGGGGCCTAGGAATAGACACAAGACTTGAGGTCTCATCAGTGGCCTCATCATTGCTGAGTGTAGGGAACAATCCCTGCCCTGGTCCTGCTGGACATACAATTATTGATACAAGCAAGAAAATGTTGAAGGAAGTAGATTTAGCAGTAATGACATAGAGAATAGGCTTTGCTGGTGATGCAGCATGAGGATTACATTCCCATTTGTTATACAGCTCTCCTGTGTCCATATTAGAACTGCTTCTGATGTGTAAGATACACATAGACCTAAAATTCCTGGTCTTGAAATTAATATCTCCACTGAGGTCTTTTAGTGAGAACTAGACGTGTTGGTTGATCCCTCAGCAAAATACTAGTTTAAATTATTTGGCTATTAACCTGACTTCTAAGATGAAAATTACTTGAGTCAACACCACGATAACTGATCTATTATTGTGCATTGTGCCAGAAAAGGAAACATAATTTTTTTTTTAAAAAGTGCTCCTGTGTGATTGCTGCTTGTTCCATTATTGTGGTTTGAGTCTGTATTTTTGTGAACGATAAAATACGAAATTTGACCTTGCAAAATGATAAAAACCTGTCCTTGAAAGTTATAAATTATTCCAAGCAACCAAATACTTCTGTGTTTGTGACTGTATGCACATATGTGTGCTCATGTGATTGCAGGAGTGCTATGTGATAATATTTCTGACAGAGGGACATTTATCTAACAAACCACAGTCAGAGAGATCTCTACTTTAAATAGGACTGTGACCATAAGATAAGGCACATAAAATGCTATCTTGCTATCTGGTACAATCAGGGCATAGACATGAAATTCTTATGTGAATTGCTCCAGCAAACACATTTCTAGCAGTGTCGAAGAGCAAAAGCCAGAGGAATTTAGAATAAAAATTGGAGGCACAGTTTGTGTAATAGGGTGAATTAACCACTGAAACTACTTAATAAAGTGCAGTTGAGTCTTCAGGATTTGGAGTGCTCTTTAAAATATCTCTCTTGCCCTAGACTATGAACTTACAGTAGAAATCTATGCCGAGACTCTGATCTTTCTACGGGATGATCTCTTGGCCATAAAAACGTACAAATATTTATTTGAAATAGAACTGACAAATGTATGGACTCTGAGCACTGCAGGCAGTCTATTCCCCCAGTCCTGTCCTGGTTGGTGATGCCTTGCTGAATTCACACAGAGGAGCTGATCTCAGCCTGTGACAGGGAGAAGCACCCCGGCCAAAACTTCAGGTGTTCTTGTCTTTTCTAAGAGGAAGTACAGTTCTGTCTTCATCAAACACAGCCATGGGTAAGGAAGCAGCCTGCGGGCTCTGAGTGGCAGGGAGGGCTCAGCATCCAGAGGTTCCTTGTAAACAACATTTTTATGCATTTGTGAGTATCACTTAAAATGTATACATCCTCAGTCACCAAACCCAAGTACAGTCACTGAAGTGCTTTTTTATTACTCATAACCTTCACAAGTATAAGTAAGTCATACCTAATTGGACTTTACATGACATTCCCAACTAAAATAATCCAGATTTTGGTGACAAAAGATTGGCAGTTTTCTCCAAACTTATGTGCAGCTTCCTTATGCAATGTTCAAAAATTTTGTACATAGCTGGAATGCATCATGCATACAGGTTTTTATAAACTGTGGAAATTGAGATTTAAAGGAAAAAATAATAAAAAAGTCTAATTCTGGAAATTAAACATATAAAAATTACTTTTAAGTGCCATATTTGATGCTCTTTTTAATTTTTAATATTAAAGTTATTTTTAATGCTTTGTTGAAAACAAGAGGTAGGTTTTCTGACTTATAAATACAGATCGAAAATATATATAAAATTAAAGTTTACAGGTTAAATAGCTGACCCAGCATAGTACTTTCAGAATCCATGTTTCTATTTTTTTGCTTTGTGTATTCTTCTACCCAGAGTAGAAGAAAAAGAGCCACATAATGTGATCATTCTTTGGTGGGAAGATCTTCTCAGAAACCAAATCAAATTCAGATTTTTGTATCATCGTTTGAAAACCCACTGTAGAATGGATTCAGTAGGAAATCAAAGGCAAACCAGACATAGTCTTGTGTGAGGAAACACAGAATATATTATGTTGTCTTTATAATTCTTATAAAGATGATGAATCACATATAAGAAATACAAATAGGATTTTCCTGTAATTGTCAAAAAATACTTTCTTTTATGTATGTTTATATTTAAAACTCATGCTCTTTTAATATCCACAAGAGAACTAAAGGTGCCTGGGAAAATAAATCACGCAAGAATTTCAGTACTGGCTGCTGCAGGGCCCAGAAGGAGGCTTGGACAATGCTTTGGAAAAGTGGTGTTGTGGAAAATATTACAGTGTTGTGGAAGAAGCAATAGTTTATTAAAAATAAGGGCTGCAAAAAATGAAATGATGTGTGGTCTGGCAAATGTTTTATTTTTAAAGTTATGCATCCTGCTTATCTAAAAATATGCTAGAAGAACCCTGAGCTGGTTGAGGGCCAGCAGCTGTACATGCCGGCTGAGCACAGCAGCCACATGCAGCTGATGCAGAACTGCCCTTAGCACTCCTCTGGTGCAGATCACAGCCATCCTTTTTTTTCTATAAGTAGAATAATAGTCATTAAGACACCATTTTCAGAGAAATATCTCTTTTGGAAATAATTTTGAAAGCAATTACCAGTATTTGCAACTTCGTGAAAAATCCAAAATTATGTTCCTAAGTTACCTGTAGTCACAACAGCTCTGCTTTGTGTTGTTACCACATTTCAGGACAGTAATCTGTGTCCTGAAGTGTGTGTCTGTGTGCTGCTGTTGTCCCCTGAGCCCAGGAATTTCCCACTTCCTAACACCCCTCTAGAGCAGAGCCAGGAACTGAGGCCTCTGGGCAGGTTCATCCCCACAGCTGCACATCTGCAGCACCCAGGAAGGGTTTATGACCCAGACCTTGGCTGTAGATGGTTTATAGAGCTGGGAGCTGGCAGCACCATGGCACAGGAGCAGGAAACATTCTCAGTTCCTGTAGCTCTTAATAAATAGACCAGCGTCACCCAAGTCCTTTATGTCACCTATATACAAAAATGTTCTTATTAAATTGCTGTAGTTGCCAGGAATGGCTACTGCTTTGTTAATTAAAACATTTTCTGTAAAGCGCTTCTCTGTTTAAAATTGGAAGACTTTCCCCCTTAAATTCCAAAAAGATAAAAGATATGGTCCTTGTTTTGTTTTGAACTTGACTTCCAAAAGCTTTGTGTGCATATTCATGAAGACCTTCACAAAGATTATAATATAACAAAGCCTGTTGGTGTGCTGGTGCCACTGAATCAAACAAAGAGCAACGTGATGAAATGAAAGGAATGATGCATTTCCAGAGCCTGAACTGCAGAGCTAGAGCTTCCTGGTGTATCTCACCAGCACGGAAAGCAGCCTGTTCCTTATTTCTTGACCTCTCCAGCACAACTGGCTGTGTAGGATTTTAAGGTGAGACTCTGAAAAAAACTGAATAATGGCAGAAGGGGATTCTGAAGTGGAAGAACCGCTCTCCAGAGCCTAAGGGGAACCTTAAATAAGAGACATAAATGGCTGGTGTGTCTGAAGACAGCAGGTGCTGAGTGGGCTAGATATATATCGTTCCCTAAATAAAATGGATGTCAAGAAATAAATTTAGACCATAATCCTGCAGTGTATTCTTTCAGTTTTGGTATTAAAAAGCCAGCTCTGTCCTTTTCTGTCACCCAGAGTTTATAAAAACTTAGTAGTTCCTAAGTAAAATAATAAAAAACATCCAGAACTTCAGACAAGCATCAGCTTCTTTATCTCTGCTTTGCAAAATTCAATTGTTTTGATGCTGCAATTGTAAATGCAGCACCTCTGACTTCACATGAGACTTAGATGAGTTAAGCAACATTCTAGTTAAATTGCAAATCTTAAATCTTCTTCCAGAAGTGAGGAGTTTGTAATGGAAACACGAGGGATTTTTGGGATAGCTGCTGTCATCCGCTGTTGATACCAGCCTAGGCCTGACACTGTGAAACAATCTAAACTAGCAGAGCAATCCTCTGTGTAGTGTGTGGGAAAGGGTTTTCCTCAGTGGGAAGACAAAGAAATAATTCAGCAAGTGTCTTCTAGCCTTATTTCCCCTCTGTCTCACTGCATAATTGATTAAGATAGTTGAACAAAATCATCTCCATCTGAAGCTTCAAGAACAAAGAAAAAATGGCAAAAGTCTCTTTAAACTTAGGAACAGTTTCTTACTGATTAAGCAATGCCTAATCAGCATCAGAGGGATTCCAGAGGGTGCATTTGTCCTTGTGACAAACCACGATGCTTTGGGGGCTTTGCAGGCAGCTCTGAATGTGGCCGCTTTGCTCTCTCAGAATTCAGCCAGCATTGGGATCTACACCCCCAGGCACAGCTGGAAAAGCCCAGGGGTGACCACAGCTGTGCTGTGATCAACCCCTGTGTGTGACACTGTGAGCAGCACTCCATGCTAACACCATCCTGGATGTTGGTACAGAAATGGCACAGCCCCACAGGTTTTGGTGACGGTGCCATTGCCAAAGGCTGGGTGCACCTGGGCCTGCCTCTCCAGGCTGCCCTGCCCAGCCTTGTGCAAGCTCGTTTGTGTAAGACTCTGGGGCCATCTTCTCACACATCTAAGGCATGAGTGCATGAGATCACAGAAAACTTTCCTTTGCCCTTTAGTTCAGAGACATTTAAAATTAAACATAAAACATTCAAGATGTTGCAACCAACAATTTTGCAATCATCAATCGTTATAGCAATGGACTTCAAGACACAGTGAGAGGCATTTTTTCAACAACAAATTATCACAATTTAGGCAAGGAAAAAGAGCAGCTATGCCATGTTTCTCTAAATCTTCAGTCACAGTGAGTTGGGTTATGGCCAGTTGATTAATTTAAGCATGCTGTGAGAATCTGACCAGAGTTGCAGGCCCATCTTTAGGAAGATTTATTTTTCTATTTTTAAGTTAAATTCTGGTTTCAGTGCTTCTGAAAGACAAACTCTTGTGGCAAATTTTTAGTGTCCTTGGTTTGACTGTTTTTCAGATAATTATAATGCTGCATGCATTATATCTAGCTATGCTTCACCTTCATGATTCACTGCTTTCCTGTGCTACTTTCTTGTTGCAAACCTACATGTTTTACAGACAATAACTAGCTAGATTTCATAACTTTCTTGTGTTAATTTCAAGATTTCCTTTCCATTTTCTGTATGTTGAAACTGTAAACATCTTTCATTTCATGCCAATTTTACAGCTAATAAAAACATGGAGTAATAAAACTATTGTTATAAAACGAATGGAAAGAGATCCTTCTGTATATTGCAATGAAGTGGAAGAAATCAACATAAACTCTCATGAAAATAATTATTTCAATATATCAAATAAGTATTTTGCAGTACCTACACTTGTAATAGCACTTTGGGGTATAAGCCAAAAGACTCTATTATTTCATTTCAGATGTAGTGCAATTTAGAGTTTACTTCCCAGAGAAAAAGGCTTTAAAGGGATGCAGTTAGGGGTTCTGTTACTGATGCCAGGGGCCAGGTTGCTTGCTCAAACTCAGCAGTCTGTCAGCTTGCTGCAGATATGCTCTGTTGGAAAAATTGAGTTTTAGGTTGCTAAAGAAAGGTGATTTTTCTCTTGAGGTGGGGAAAGATCTGATATCAAACAGAAAATTTCCCAGCTCTTTAGAGGTGGTGTGGAATGCTGACATAGCAGGCACTGACCTATCAAGCACCCCTGTTGTTTTGGTGGAAACATAGCTAGAAAATTACTTTAATAATGTCTCCATCCTCAGCTGTTGTTGCCACAGTCTCCAAAAGGAGTGACCAGCCAATACAGGGAGATTCCAGAAGTGCATGGCTAAGCTATGAAACCAAGGAGAGATTAAAAGGTGACCCAGCACTCTTTGCTCATTTAGAATTTGTGCTGATGACAAACAGGAGTTCTTGTCTATGTGAGGCCATAAGGATTTGGCATAGTAATTTACAGAAAAAATAAAGGGGATGAGATCAGTATTCACTCCCAGTTACATAGCAGTAAATTCAGAGTAGCTTTATTCACTGACATCATAGGAGCTAGTCTGGATTTACACCAGCTTGAGTGAGAGCTTATAATGGTCTACTGAGAATTTAAACTTCATGCCTCAGTGTGAATTGGCTAAGCTATCCAGAGCTAGGAACAGGCAATTGTGCCCAAAGACAACACTGAGGAGGAGATTTTTGCCACTGTTCTTATTGTGCTTCTTGCACTATTAAATTCTGCTCTAGCTCCAAATGTGTCTGTAAGAATGAAAATCTTGCAACTGCAAATGGACAATGAATTATTTATTGTTCTTGAGCTTATTTTCAGGATGATATCCAAGGGCTCATATTTATTAATTCTGCATATTCCATGGATAGGTTAGATGACCCACTAGGCTCTTCAAATGTCAATTTGTTCTTTCCTGAAATCTATTATAGCAAAGATGTCCAGGGTAGTCCTTAATTTATTATCAGAACACTTTGTATTGGTGTGTTAAATAATTTTTCAATATTAAGTGAACACACTGCCTCTGCTCCTCATGCTTGAAGACAAGACTTTGAAAATCAAGCTCTCCAAAGAAGAGAAGCAATGAATGACCTATTTGGAATCACCTGTATTCTTCAGCCAGCTGAGGATGCCAGGAATTCAAAATCAAGTCCTTTATGGCTGGATACATGTCATACAAGATGTGAGCCAAGAAAGGATCATCTAGCAAGGTAGCCCTGTGAAATAGGATAGCTTTAACTCTACAATGTCTGATTTCCATACATCTGTTTTTTTCTCCTGTTATCTCTAATATGTAGAGGCAGATGTAAGCTGTCAAACTAGGAATCTGAACAGAGGAGACTGGTTTTTAGACAATGATATTTGTGCCTTAGAAATTATTATTATTATGTGGAATAATTAAGAACCTGATTTATATGAGAGTTTTTGTTAGCTGATGACCATCAGAATACTACTGCAATCACAGCGGAAATTACCTGTGTATTTGGTATGTGTTTTTTATTAGGCAGGGCACCACATCAAAGTTAGGCACAGCAGCCATTTAGATTTCTTTCTGAATTTCCCTAAGCACGTATGTACCCTGGGCAATACCATAAGTCTTTTCCCTGATCCATTCTTAATCATGAAGAGAAAGTATATTTCCCTAAGCAACTTAAAAGTCTTTATTAATGGACATTCCTGAAGAGGTAGAAAAGGGTGAGATTTCGTCTTACCACCTCTGCTTCAATTTAGAGCTTTCATGATATGGCTAAAATTTGCTTTTATTTTTAATAAATATTTTCTTTGGGAAAAATTGCTATTGGCTCAAGTTCCAGTCCTTTGCGTTTTGAATCAGGAATGAAACAATTGAATTAAAGCCTGTAAATAGCAAAGGTTTCCATTACAAAACCACTAACAATTCTACCTCTTTAAATAGTTGTGTGATAAAAATACCTCAGAAATTCTTTGTAATCAGATCTCTGACAGCTATCTAATCTTCCTCTCTAATATAGGGGGAAGAATGAGGTTATGTAAAACCTGTGTGTTCCTTCCAAAATGGAAAGCTCTGCAGTTTCCCAAGCTACTTTTTCAAAGCTATACTTAGTATTACTGTACTTAAGACAGTACTGATATTCAGGTGCTGAAGCACATTTGACTTTGGTTTTGATCACTTAAAGAAAGTTCATATCAATTTTTCTTGTTTCATCCCATCTACTTTGTGATCTTTGTTGTCTCTTTCATTATACTCCAGAGGTAAATAGATTCTAACTGCAGCCTCTCTTCTTTTGGTGATGCTTTTTAAAAACAGCAGCATTTTTGGCTTTGGCATCAACATGAGGATAATTACCATGTGGTCTCCATTTGGTTGTAGGTTGAAGACCCCCACCCTAGATCAAAAACTATTTCAGTTGACTGAAACAGCATTTCACAGTGAGTGGAAATGATGCATATCTGGCAGCTTTTCAGTGTAAAATGAGTCATCAAAACATTCTGACTGTAAGCATCTTCACCCTTCCTTCTCACATCTCTTAATCTAATGATGGCTGAGATTGGAATAAAACTTCATCTTCAGCCTGTATACGAAACATAGGGTACAGAGACAAACACTTGATTGCAAAGCATTCATGTAATGAAAAAGCATATATATTGAATCAAACTGGGCTGAAATTAAAATTGCAACAAACTATTTGTCAGTTTCAAGCTCTGGAGACTAAATTCACTCTTTTCCTAATTTTCCTTTCCTCATCATTTCTCCCTCTGACTTACCCTCCCTTCTCTCAGTGTAGAAGCTCTACATTGCCTCTTGTTTTTTGACTTCTGATAAAAACAAGATTGAAGAAATCTACTAGCATTTACACTTCAAATGAAAAGCAAAATCTGAAAATGAAAAAAGTGGTAAATGTTTCTTTAAAAATCTCAATAATGAAATATAATTTGCTTTAGTTGATTCTGTAACTGTGAAGTGATATTCAGGGCAGTATATGGAAAAGGAAGGTGCGGGAAGGGAAGGTGCGGGA
>VXBR01010380.1:29846-209431 GCA_013400215.1 Cisticola juncidis
TCAAGAAGGGAAAGAACGAAAAAAGGGAAGGTAAGGGAAGGGAAGGGAAGGGAAGGATGCAAATACTTTAAGGCTCAGAAAGAGCAATCAGAAACATACACATACCACTTTAAAAGGCTGAAATTTATAAGAAAGGAATTCTTGGCGTGGTTGCCTTAGGCTCTGGGCAAGTACATGACTAGTACTGTGTTAGACTCACATCAGGGTTCACTGTTATGGAAAGCCAGCAGAGATGTGCTGCTCCTACACATGACTCTCAAGTCCTTAGAAAGGACTGGGTGGGTGTCACTTGGTACTAAAAAACCTGATCATTAGAACCATATTGAAAAATCATAGTTGAGGATGATGTTTCTAGCTTCCAGTTTTGGATGAGTTCATGATAAAGTTCCATTTCTGGAACTCTTGAGATTCCTGAGCTCCGATTGTGACTGCAAAAGCTGCAGTGGTTGTGGCTCCTGGTGAGGGAGGAGAACCAACAGTCCTGGCTGGTCCTTAGTTCTGCCAGCCACATGGATCCCTTTGGTCTATTTGACATTCCTACTGACCTCGGTTATTTTTAAAGAGGCTTTTGATGCTCTCATTCTACTTTTCATCAGAAGTTCTGTTGCCTTTCTCAATGAACATGCACATCTGCAGCACTGTCTGAAGTAAAGCTCAGTTGTGAAGCCTTTGGCTTGTGATTTTTTTTTTATATTTGCCTTTCTACAATATTCAACACTATAATACAATTTATTAAAACTTCATAATGATCGGGGAAAGCAGACAAAAGGTGCTGTACAATTTGGATTCTCCTTTACAGCAGGTTGGCAGGTATGGGGAAATTATTTGGTAAGAGATGAATAGACCTCTGCAGGCCACACATACATAGCATTATCCAGTGTTCACAACAGTACACACCTGAAAACTTGTGGTGACGGACAAAGAAATCTGAGAGTGCAGCTTCCCCAGCTCTGATTTACACCCTCCTTTGCAGAACAAGGTGCTGTTCCTCGGCACTGGCTCTGCAAGGAGGAAAAGCTGTGTGGCTGCCAGCCTGGAGCTGATGCACTTGGAGTCTGCCTCTCAACTGGATCTTCAAATGTTGTCACTGGCCCGGTGCCACCAGAGCCAGGAGAGCAGTGCCAGCCCGCGGAGCATGGGATTTGGCCTTGCATTTTTAATGTGGATAATTGGTTTGGACTACAAGATAGGAGCTGGTGACTATAGGAATTGAGAAGCTAAACATCCTGAAGGGTGCAGGAGTGCAAGAAGTGTGTCTGTACAATTTTTTTTTTTAAACAAGAGGATTGTTTTATTTTTTAATCTTGTCTTGTGTTACTTCTTTTCCAATCTGTAAACTTCTTTCAAATCTGTAAAATTCTTTCCCTTTATGTAGTGAGTTTGAGCTTTACAGGCACTTTGATTTGTTTTTTAATTAAAACTCTGTGCTTAGTTTTAAAATCACATGTATATTTTTAAAATGTGTATCTCCTTGCAAGGCAACATTTTGCCTCGTAGTACACTGGCATTTCATGTTTTCTCTTGTTATGGCTCACACTCTCAGGGCTATAAAAGCTGCTACTGTTTATTCACATTTGAGGAAGGAACAAAGGGAGCTTTCTGCAGTCAGTGCACCTGGAATGTGAAGTGAGAATGGCAACTTCTGCAGCCTGCTTCTGCCAGGTGGCAGCCCCCTGCTGCACCGCAAAACCAAGAAAAAAAAATTGGTAAAATGTTAAAGGTTTGGGTACGTTTTATCTTAACGCACTGACTTTGTTTTATGTTGATTGAAGGTTTAATTTTTAGATTTAAGAGCCATTCTGTTTTGAGTTGCCTAGGCACCCATCACCACAAAACAGGAGAATCATCAGCTCTTGTAGGACTTTGCAGCAATGCTAAAGTACACTAACTGTAAAGTTTCTGTAGAATTTGTGTTATCATAACACGAAATGCAGACTGCACCCTATGTAGACAGAAAAGGAAAAGCTCTCTTAATGGATTTAGATGAAACAGAAAGATATTAAAAATGCATTTGTGTTTCTGCCAAAACTAAATACAACTGCTGGTTGTTTCCTCTAACAGTACTTAGCATTCACCTTTTTCAAGGACTTTATAATAATATGTAGCTATCAGTTATACAGTACTCAGAGAAGATTAGGTAAAAGAAATAAGTAGAGACTGGCTGTCCTTGATTACCCCCAAGAAATGGTGCAAGGGCAAAATGCAAGGCTGCAATATCTTCAAATGTGCTTTAAATTTATTCAAATTTTATTTTCTCTTACAGAAGACTTTCTCTTGCTTGAGCTGATGGTTTTGCACTACAATATTGGAAACAGCATCTAGCTCATGTTTTTGTTGAACTGGTACTGAAAAGAGTTTGTATGCCAAAAAAAAGGCCAGAAAAACTTGCTCTGTGGTTTTAGAAAGCACAGTTCAGATCTGACAAATGCAAACACCAAAAAATAGACCCGGAAGAGCTAGCAAAAGACTTCAATTCTGAGGATACTGATAACTACAGAAAAATTAGAAAATACAGTTTTTGGATAAATACAACTTTGGAATTGGTTCTCCAACAGCTTTTTGAAACCTAGATCAGAGAAATTTCTCCTCTATTCCCAGGATTAACATTTCATGTTATATTTGAAAAGTTGTACTTCTGACTTTTATGTCTTCATGATCTAACTGTTGGTTTTTAATATTCTAAATCCCCTTTCTGGCAATAAAACCTTCCCAGTAATTCAAGTGGAAGTAAAATTTGCCCGAAATGAAAAAACACCTCATCAGTACCTTGAGCTTAATTTCCTCCAAATTATCAGATAAATATCATCTTTCTCTGTTTACTTTCTGCACATGAATATGTGGAGGTGCTTAGATCTTTTACCAAGGCTTGATCCTGATTGCCTTTGAAAGACAGATTAAGGCTTTCCTTATTGTCTTCTGCTTGACAGAAACACAGATGTGTTATTTTAACAGCTTTTTTTCTCCTTCTAGACACACAAAGCCCACCTGCTCTTCTGGGATTCTACTGTTTTTTGGAAGCTCTAATTTGCACCTGGGCTGAAGTCATCCATGGGGGAAAATCAGGTGGCTGGGAGTAGATCAAGTACCATGTGCTTTGGCTGTACCTATTAATGAGCATCTTTGTGTCCAACAGGCTAGTCAATGTGGGATAACTACCTCTGGGCTAATACAGTGGCCTCATTAGGATGGGAAATCTTTTGTTAGGAAGATCTGTCTTCTTATCTTTTTATTTAGCAGGGCTGATGTAAAGAGTGTGAAATTCCATATGCATCTGACTAATATATTTTAAAACAGTCTGAGCAATATATAGCTTGTACCATTGAGATTCACAGAATTCCCTTTACAAGATAAGTTTATTTCTCCCTCCCTCTTTCCATCTACTTCTGCGTTTTTGAAAGTGTCAGCCTTTATGTTTAGCAGTTAAGTTTTGCATCTTCAGTGTGGTTTGGTCAAATCCGATCAGTTGTGATGTGATGTTCATATTCTTTCTGGATTAATGTATTTTTATTTCTCCGATTTTCTTTGTCCCACTGCATGCATTACAGTACACATAAAAACCTCACCAATGAACTCATTACTTCTTTTTTAAACCTTCTCTCCTATACTTCCATTAATACCATACACTGCCTATTTCACCACTTAAAATTATTTCCCACTTATCTCCTAATTTTAGCGACTTCATTTCTGCCTTTTGTTCAGTTCTCTTTGACATACCTTGTACTCCACAGCCACCATGTTCTCCTTTACCTTAAAAATAAGTGAAGCTTCATGAATTATCTTAGTCAAACAGTTCAGCTAAAGCCAGAGAGTGCTTTAATTCAGTGTAGTAACTTCTGTGGGGAACAATAGAGGCACGCCTCTGCCCCATGGTCCATCTGAGCACCATTCTGTCTTTGCCACTAGGTTGGTTACAAATCTTTCTCTTTGTCAGTTCAGATTGAACCACAATTTGAATGTGTTTTTATGTAATTCCAGGTGTCTGTCTATTCATTTATCTCCATTTCTGTGTTGGGAACACTTACTCCTATCCCACTTCCTCTTTTACAGCCGTTTGTCTCTTCAATGTTTTATTTCATGCACTATCCTGAAGAGATTTTGCTTCAAGCAAAAATCTTGAGCCATGCTTGAGTCTTGCTGTTATTATTTTTACTTCACCATTCCTTCAGTGCAAATCCTATTGGTTATGCAATGTCTTTATGTATACTCTTTGCAGAAAGTGTTTACAGAGTCCTGGCATAGCTTCAGGCACTGTGTAATTTACAGATCAGCATAAATGAAAGCAAGCTGAAAAGTAATGCCATGTTGCCTTCTATTCCCACCTAGCACTTAGATCATAATCTTTCTTTTGTCACCAGTACTCCATTAATTTTTGCTAATCTTTTCTTTCTACTTTGCATAGCAAAGGCTCTCATTCTATGAGGCTACTTTTCTAACTAATACTGGTCACAGAACATCTCTGTGTTCTGTTCCAGCAATTTGCAGAGCTGCTGTCTGAGCCCTACACACACTGAGAGTTAGTACATGAGCATGTTTATGTACATACATGTACAGGCAGGCGGGGACAGATGTGTGTGCCCACAGACCCACACACAGAAGAAGGATGGAAGATGCAAACCAGAAAGGTTGGTGCCTGTGAGGCACTTGACACAGAGACACAGCCCCCTACTCTGTTTCAGCCCACGGCACCCACCCAGCACAGCAAAGAATATGCTGGGTAAAAGGTGGGAGCCATAACATAAAAAAGAGTGGGTTAGATAACCTTCACCAGTTAGTTCTCAACATTTTCTTACCCAGATGTTGTCCAAAAATCAGGCAACAAAAGCAGATTACAAAATAATAAACATAATTTACCCCTGTTAATCCAGTCCTTCCCCTATTGAAAGTCCATGCAACTTAAGCATGGAAACCTATTTCTTCAACTGCTACGCATATTAAATCACCCATCTTCATGCAAGTGACCCCACTTAGAGCCATCATATAATTTAATCATGAAAAGATAATTATTCATTCTGGTCTTGAAAAAACTTTAGGAAAATGTTTACAGATAAAATGAATTTAATTTCTGGATCTTTTATTTAAAGCCAACAGAAAATTGTCTTTAATTTTAGGTCTAACTGGACTAGTAGAAACCAGCATTAGACAGGACTACAGTTTTATTAAATTTAGTTGGAAAATGCTGGTATTTATATTAACAGTTTTCCTAGAAAATAATGCATTTTTATTTAAAAATGCTTTACTCTTTGAGCTGGAAATGTATTATGTAGAATTATGGAAAAGCTCAATCCACCAACATGACAGTTGGCAAGCTAAAATAGACTGGCACAAAATTAGAATAAGAGACAGAAAGTAATAATTGCTTGACCTGCAGGTTGAAGAATAAAGAATAAGAGATCAGCTCCAGTTATATGCTGTAAAGCTTCAAAAGCTTCTGATTGAATCTTAAGCTTCATAAGTTATTTTTTAAAAAATCAAATTTAGTTTATAAGACTTATTAGCTTGAAAATAGCACAGTAATAAATAAAGACATGCAGTGGACCAGAAGTGAACCCTGACTGAATATATTTCCCTTAATATATGTCAGTCAAAGGTGGTATTAAGCAGAGCTTTTGTCACCTCTGTGATTATTAAGTTATAGGGAAAACTTGCAAGGAGAGCAGGAGAAGCTGTAAGCTTCAAGAGTTGAAATAACAAATACATGTCTGTCTGGCTATACACTGGTTTTCCTCAGCTCATCTGCTGAAAGGTCATCTCTGAGTTCTGCTGATGGACAGAGGCTTCCCACATAGACCCCATCAGATCCTTCAAACTTAATTTAGAAGTTCAGTTGATTTGCATACTACTCCTTTACCTGACAAATGTTCTATTCCTGAAGATGGACTCACTCAGACCAAAGTGGGCATATTTTCACTTTTCCTGCTGAACATGCATTGATCCTGTTTACAAATATCCATAGTAGATGTGAAATTTTAGTTAAGAGTTATCCCATAAATACCATGGAGAACTTATAATGTTTATCTCCTCCACTTCGGCAACCTGAGAAAGATCATGACTAAAATAAATGTTTGTACAATAAATTTACCTTAAAAAGTAGAAAGCTCAAACAGTTGAGGAGGAACAGTGAACGAAGAAAGGAAAATCAATATGAAACATTTTTGAACCAAAAATATTTTCCCCCTCTCCAACCCTCCTTCCCAATGCCCTCTTAATGGATGTTTCCCTTGCAGATGCTAGGGTATAAAGCTCTTCCTGTGTTCAACTTCCTGGGCACTTTCCATGGGCCAGCACTGCAGGCTCTGGGACCTGCAGGTGGCCCGGACACCTCACTGCCATCACAGGTGTGTGAGCTGGTGGCCCTGGCAGGCAGGAGGCTGAGGGGTCAAGAGGTGACTTGTGAGCACCCCGAGGCATCCTTCCCCTCCATGGGGCACCAAAAGCCAGGTCCCACCCCAGCCTGAGCTTTAGTTCTGCCATGACCTCACTGCTGCTGGGGTCATTTCCACACTGGGCACTTTCAAGAGGAAAGGCACTAATTTTAAGGCCTGATATGATTAACTTCAAAATCTGGACACACTTAACCGTGCCTGCATGTCAACCCACACAAGAACTGAATTGAAGATGGATAGTAACTTAAGTGGAAAAATGACCTACTGAATTATACTCCTGGCATCTCTCTAGCAACACATTTCAAAACACTGTTGAGATACTACCGTGCACTGCTCAACATCAACCCTACTAACTAGGGCATGCAATCATGTGACTGCTCTTAAGTTAGGAAAGACCAATCTGTATCCAGACTCTAAACAGCTTCTTTAGACCTTGCCAAGATTCCAGATACGTCATGTATTCTGCCCTTCTGCGAAATATACCCAGCACAGTTCAAGCCCCTTAGGAGAGTCTGCAGCCTGCACTCTGACTGTGGTGTGCAAGCCATGGATACACTGTTTTCCTACGAGGAGCTTTCTGTAAAATCAGAGCAGTTCTGTAGTACTTGTTCTACTGATAGTGAACTCTCCAGACAATACTACACTGATGCTCAGTTAGGAAACATAATCCATTTTTCCTAGCAAGCCTTTAGGTGAGGAAAAACAGGTTACTGAACTCATGCATCTGGAGCTCATTTACAGCTCAGCTGCAAGGTGTGTAAAGGAAGAAGGCAAGAGGGGTGTCTCTTATGGTGGGAGAAGGAAATGGAAATATAGGCTAAGCTTTCATCTGAGAGAGAGGAGAGCCTTGTAGTGTTTTTGTTTGAATGCTGGAGAAAGGTAAAAGGGCAAGTTGCTATTTTTTTTTTCAGATTTTATTCCAGTAAACAGAAGAAAGAAGATGTATTGGAACAAGAAAACATTCAGGATTACATGAAATTGCAGAAGAGGAAAGAAAATGCTATTTTCTATTTTTGCACAGAGCTCAGCTTGTGAGGGCCATTATACATGGGTTTTTTTGGATCAAAGATAGGTGCTTTTCCTGTAGTCATGCAAAAATTATTAAGAATATGGCTCTGTTGGTGATGTACTCTTTGTGTGGAAAGATTGAGACAGTTTTCAAAGACATCACAGTCTGGGGAAGTAAAGCTGAATTTATTTTCACTTGAATGAAATATTCAAGTGAGACTTCTGAAGGGCAGCACTGGAACTTTACAAAGAGAATGAAAGATAAAACTTTTGTAGCTCCTCTATTTCTTCATAATATATAAAATAACCTATGGTTTCACACCTTCAGTGTAATCTCAGTTTCCATTTGCAGGTTTCTATACCTCTTTTCCACCTAATATACATGAACTTATCTCACTTCTCTTCTTTTACATGCACACAAAACCTGTTTGCTCTTTTCTGTGTGCTGATGAGGGTTTTGGTGGCTGCATTCTCCTGCATCAAATAACGATCTAGAACAATGAAATTTGAGAGATTTGTATGTGAACTACTTATTCACAAATAACTTGAGATTACGATGGTAGCTAAGATAACCAAATTTAAATTAATGGTATTAATTGATGAGATTTTATTAAGAACTTGAATCATCCCTTAGAAAATTATTAGGGTTGTGCCTAAATGCTTGGTAGCCAGCACATGCCAAGGTTCTGTGGCTCTAGCAATCTGAGATGCTTCTCTCTCTTCTCCTTAGGACCTGCCACTCCTGCTTTCTTTTCTGCCTCCTGCCTTAGCCTACCACATAGACCTGCCCTTCACTTTTCACTTTCATTTCTGTTCCTGATACCACTTCAGAGATTTTTTTCTTGTTGCCCAACATTATTCTTTTTCTTTGTTCTTAACTCTCTGTGTTTCTCACCCTCTGTATTTAATCAAATCACCACCTCCCTCCACTGAGTCACTTGCCGGAAGCAGAGAGGTCTGATAAGTACAACAGACAACTCTTACTCCTAGTTTCAACTTTATGCATCATAGTAATGGTATTAGCTGTTGACAGTAAAAAAAAGTAGGTTTCTGGGAAGGTACTTATGCTACACTCCTCTGTAACACACATATTCTATGGTGAAAGTTTAGGAATTTTCATGGAGCCAAGCTAGATCAACATTTTTATCGGAACAATCAGAGATGTCACAGGCATCTATTTCCATGAAACATTTTTAAGTCACTTAACAGCATAGAAGTGCAACAATTCTCATTGAAACGGAGACCAAAACATATTGAATATAAAAAAATTAAAGAGAACGCTTAATATTTCATTTTTGGGAAAGGAGAAGTTGTGTTAAGTGAAATTTTCCAAGCAAATTTAACTGAAATACAGTTGAACTTGTATTTTTGCAGAAATGCTAACAAATGAAAAAAAAATCTCAATACATGAAATGGTGCATTACTTTTGTGCATAGTTCCTGCAATAAAAGGGAGACTGGTGCTGCCCAGTGCAGTGCTACACGGGTAAGTTGAGACAGCTCAGACTAGGTTTTGGTGGCAGAACCAGAACTGCCAGGACTTATACTCTTTGCTTTCTGATGTCTTGAGTCCTCAAAACCAAAAAGCTTTTGTTCAACTATAAATTGTTTCTGTGTGAACATTTTGCAGTATGGAAGCAAGACACTGCAGTTGAGGTTTATGTGACCAAGTGCGTGTATTTATGACTGAGCTGCTGCATGGATTTCCTTTACGGTTAGTGAGAAATATTATCATTTCTACAGTGTGACTCATTGCATCCTACTATAGATATCAACATCAGTTTTAGACCTGCCTATATTTTGAAATTGACTTTAAAGGAAGGTCACAGTGACTATTTCAAGTGTAGATGCCTAAAATGAAAAGAGGTAGACCTACATCTTCCATCCACAGTGTAGTGGTGCAAACTAGAAGATGACTTACACTCTCTGCAAACACACAATCTCTGCAAACACATCATGAGACTATGCTGAGGGAACACCATGCAGCAGAAATCAGCTACAATCTTTGAGTGTTCAGATATCATAGACACTTCATAGGAGCCCCCAAAATGCTGAAGAGCAAAACTTACATCCTGAAATCAAAGAACACATCTGCAATGTCAATGTACCCTCTTTTTTGCAGGAAGTCAACAATAGGTCTCAAAAGAGAGAAAATACCAACTATCCTTTACATCACCACCACAGATGGACCAGCTTCAGATGCACCAACTTGCAAGACCAACTCACACAGGGCAGCAGAATTTTAGCATTTGGTTCTGCACAGCTCTCAACTGTGGGCTGTGACCTCTGGAAAAACACAGTTAGAGGAATTTGCCATGATACCTCTTGGTATGTGTACAGCTTTGGCTTGCTGCATTTTATATATGAAACTGCTGAGAAGAAAAAAATCACATTCTTATTCTGGCTTCTCTTTCTCCTCCTTACTGCAAGAGCATTCTTACTTCTCTAGTGAAAAGGCTCTCAAGTGCACTGTAGGCAGAAGCAGGAAATTTGCTCTCCTTATGGATCAAACAGAACCGCCACTAATTACACAGCACAGCAAAAGGAAAAAATCAAAGAGAAAAATAAATGTTTAATACTCAGCACTAGAGGAGAGTGAAAACAGAACACACTTTGAAGAATTTTCTTGCTGCAGTATAGCCCTGAATAGGAGACTTTCCACAGTCAGACTAAACATGTTTGGAAGTTTCTCTGTTTAATCTTCAGGTCAAGTTTTGACTCTGTGCTTTCACTAACACAATATAAAAGAATAAAGGCTCAAACAAGGCAAGAGGAAAAAAAAAGTAGGAAAGCATGAGACTTAGTAAATGAAACTGTCTAAGAAGTAGAGCAACCAAGGTGCTTTAAGGACTGGGGCAAAATTTTGTCTTAGACAAGAAAAGCACCATGTGGAGATAGTTCTAATAAAGCAAATGTCCTTGCTCAGCTGAGATGTAAGAAATTATTTCGTTAACAATCTGAAGGTCAGGTTGGATGGGGCTTTGAGCAACTTGGTCTGGTGGAAGGCATCACTGCCCCTGGCAGGGGCATTGGAACTGGAGGATCGTTAGGTCCTTTCAACCCAATTCATTCTATGATTCTCTGACTAAAATCAATCCTAGTGGCAGGGTCTGTGCAAAGTGAGAAAACATTACATTCCATAAAAGATGAAGAATAGAGCTAGAAGACAAAATTGTCCACTCAGTGTATTGTTCTGGAAGTTTAGTTTATGTAGATATATCATTGCAAATGCCTCTTTCTCCATTAGGACTCTTTGAGGGGGCTGTGAAAAACTGCAAAAATTCAAAATCATCTCCATTTTTTGGTACCAGACTCCTTTTATTAGCTTTTTGAGCTTCATGTAGTTCTGATAACTTGTGAACAAATTCTTAGGCAAACCTGGACTAACTAACTAGTGTTTCCCTGCAAATGCAATCTACCCCTTGTGAGCGAAAGGAATGAGGATCCCAGAAGAGCACTGTCTCCCTGCAGAGGCATTTCAGTGCTCACTCACAGGGGGATTGCCAGGTGGTCTCTCTCGTTTAAAAACAGAGGATTCAAGAGAAGGTAGGAATAGGCAGACCAGATCAGACTGTGTCCAGTGACAGCAGCCTACAGCAGGTGCCCAGGGAAGAATATATGAATGGCCAAAACATGGTGCTATTTTGCCGTAGTGCAGACTGGCCCAAAGCTGTATCACCTGAACCTGCTCTGGACAGTAGAGCAGTGCAGCTCAGGAAAATGTAAAGTACAGAAAACAAAATTTTACTCATTAAGCAGCAGGCTGAATCATGATGTATCATCATCATCATCTACTGAATTGGAAATCAAACATTCAATAGTAACATTATCAAAAGGAGGAAACTTTCCATTATCTTCAGAGTATATAAAATTTTATTCCAAGCTCCAAGAAAATAGCAATAATAATAATAAAAAGTAAGCCTACCTCATGTACAGCATTTAGCATAACATGTTTCACTAGTACAAAGAATTCCAACTTAAGTTAAAGACCATTCTTTGTCAATAATTGTTTTTTTTACTAGTGCATTACTCACTAAATTCAGTCATTCAATTGTAAACTATAGCAAAAAGTAGCACAGTCGATAAAATACAAAGGAATGGAATCTGTTAATTTGTAACTACTGCTTTTCAAGGTAACACTTTGAAGTAAGTGCTCCTGTGGCTTCTCACTGCATGTAGAATGTTAAACCAAAAATTAAAAGGAAAAGCAAGGGTCAGTTCTGTTTGGTTTTGCTTTTTGAATGCATGTATCATTGTTTCTGTTGTAGCCAGAATATTTCAAAGTTTAATAAAATAGGTTTTACATTTTATTTAGATCAGTTCTGTTCTATTTTTACTGTAACCACACATTTCTGGCCTTGTTGAAGAACTGTAGAATGGTTTGGTTTGGAAGAGACCTTTAAGGTTCCAGACGTGGGCAGGGACATCTTCCGCTACACCATCCCCCATCCAGCCTGGCCCATCCATTTCAGCCCTGCCCTTGAACACTTCCAGGGACGGGGCACCCACTGGCAAACTGTCCCAGTACTCACCACCCTCTGAGTAAAGAATTCCTTCCTGATATGTAATCAAAATCTCTCCCCTTTCAGTGTAAAATTGTTCCCCCTTGTCATATTGCTATCTGCCCATGCAAAAACATCAGAAAGATTTTTTTAAATTAAAAAAAAAAAAAAATTCAGAGCTGTTACAAAGCTCATAAACTCTGAAGTCACTACTGACATAAATAGATTTACTATGAAATAATGTAATCATTGCATTGGGATTTGGCCCAATGGGTAGGTGTGTGGAGCTTTAATCTATAATGCAAGCATTCATGGAACTGATACATTGTAAAAGCTCAGATTCCAATTTTCAGACTGAAAAGGCTGGGAAGAATTATAACCATCTTAGGACACTAAATCCCTTATTAACATGTTCCAGGCAGTAGTAAATTCTCTTCTCAGCCAAGTCACAGAACAACCTTCACCTTTTTTATGGCTCAATTGCAACCCAGCTGGGGATTTGCACACAAAGAGGCTGTTTTCACCAGCAGGGCGATGGCTTTGCACATCTCTGTCGTGCCAGCCTCGAGGTGATGACTGGCAGTGAGGAAATCCTTATCTTAAGGTGGGTAGGTTTGACGGATTTCCTTTCAGCAAAACAAAACCATATGGCAACACAGCTTTTGCTTAGGAGGAGGCATGCCAGGTAAGGAGGGGAATGCCAGCAAATGGTGATGAGGAAACATCCCCAGACACCTGGCTTACCTGTTTGCACTGCTCCAACAGATTGCTGCAGCAACCTTGCAGGGGCCTCCTTGCTCTTCAGGAGGTGTCAGAGGCAGAATTATTTATTGCTGTGATGATTCCTGGTGAAGAATGGCTGTGTAACAGCTGTGTGTCTGTTCTGGTCCACACAATGTCAAACTGAACCTTGTGACCTCTTGGTGACTCAGATAACAGACAAATGCCCATCTTAGAATTATTTTATGAAACTGTGTGTTTTGAAGGAGAGTGCAGTCTCTGTTTCCATGGGATCTCACTTTTACTGCTATGACCAAAACATATCCCTCGAACTAATTTGCCAACACTACCACCAAAGAGTGAATGTAGGACAATGGCAACTAGAATAACTTCCATGAATCAAAGAAGTAATGTAATGCATAAGTCATAAAATTTTGCGTCATAAAATATACTTTATACTATACAAGTTAAATAAACAACTGTAATTTACAGACAATCCATGTTACATGTCAGTCCAAAGTTTTAATCCACCATTAAAAAGCTTAGTAACTCATTTTAACCCTAAATCTTTTCATTTTTACCTGATGACTGCATGTAACCAAAGTAAATAAACGTTCACCTTTGATTTGTTCCTTCTCAGGATAGCTGCTTATGTCCATTTGTCTTCAAATTTACACCCTTTTCTTTTGGACAGGAGTCAATGGAGGGTATATTCCTGAGCCTATTTTGGCTTCTGATAAAGGTTATAGTATAATCACTCCATGATTATGGAAGATATGTCTTACACCTCTGCTTGAAAGGCTGAATGAACATGATCTACCAGGCAGCTGATCCTCAGCCATAATTCTACTGAAATAAACAGACTGCAGTTGGAATTTTTGCTAGCAGAGAATTTTTACTCTGCACTGTCTTCTCATTTCTGCCTAAAATGATCACATGAAGACTTTTGTTAACTTGTCTTTAAGTTAGAAATTAATAAGACAGAGAGGAAAGGTGTTTGTATGGCTGGAGTGTGTAATTTAGGCTCGAAAACAGATTATGAAGTCCAGAAATACACATACAATGCAGCCAGAGATGTATCAAAAATGGGAGACTGTCAAAACAGATAAAAGAAGGAGTAATTTAGTCACATCACCTAAAGCAGCTGGATTACCACAAAGATGGTGAAAGACGTGATAAAAAAATCTATATATAATAGAATATGAATGTACAGTTCCTTACCTCACTGTAAGTACAGCCCCACAGCTACTGCTTCAGGGGGTTGAAGAAAGAAATATCTGTAGTACCTATGAAACATTGCCTGCTTTTTTGGAGCAGCCAGCTGGAATTGACTAAAACGCAGAATGTCACATCAGATCTCACACAGATGAGAGGTTTGCTTGCTTTCCAGTAGAGATAACAATCATGATGAGCCAGCAGAACTTGGTCTGCAGCAATATGAAAGACTCGGAGTATGAACATTTGCTAACTCTCAATAACAGGATGAGCCAACCTGTTAGGAACACCACACCTTTTTAGGGCCCTGAACTTATTCATTCCATATTTTTGCTTGATAAAACAGTGCTAAGAGCATGACCTCTTTCTTCTTGGCTTTTGTGTACACAATTCCTAGCCTGGGTCCTAACAACCATTGTTTCCAGGGAGTATGTTTTGCTGGCACCACGATAGGGTTTGTTGTGTTTTTTTTTTCCCTATAGCTTTGGAGAGCCTGAAAATTCCCTTTTTTTCCTCCTTGAAACGGCTCACTTGAGTGCAAGTGAAATCCTTCACAGATGGGGGACAAGTTTGATAAACAGCAGTAGGAGAGGTAATATTTTATAAAGAAAATGATGAATGATTCCAAGAAAGAAATTAGAAAGCAGAAATCATCTCAAGCGTATATGGAACCACATCATGATGCAATTGCAAATGTGATTGTATTATGGCTAGTAGTTTGATAATGAAGGCAAAGCTGTGAAGCTCATTTGTGACAATGTAAAAAAATTAAAAAGAGCATGTTGATAATGAGCCTTTAATATCCTTTCTTTTCTTTCCCCCCTTTTTGTCACCTTTGGTCTACTTGGCATTCACCCAAATTAGAAGACTGACAGTCATTTCTCTTTAATAATCACTTTTGGAGACTCAAGAAGCACTCGCCTTTCAGCTCTGTCAACAGGGAATCATTAACACTGAAAAATAAACGTATATATGCTTAATTGTTTTTACTGAAATAAACACTCTGGGTACCCCCTGCCGTTTAATGAACATGCACTGAGTTAACTACAAGGGCTGCTGCCGTTGCCATCTTTGATGGCTTGCTAGTGGCAGATGAAAGATTAAAACACATCTTTTTTTGACAGTAAATATGATTTCACTTTTTTGGCTTCCACATGAACTCACCCTTTACAGAGTAGTGCAGAATAGCAAAGGCTGTCAAAATAAGGCTAGCGAGAAAGTGGAGTAGCAGCTCTCTACAGAGTTTGATTATTCTTTTGTGAAAGAGTCTGTAAACAAAACCTTTAGGCTTTTGTCTACTAAACAGTGCTTAGAAATTCTTCCAGCCTAGCATTTTTAATATGTGGGAACATGACTGCGTAGGACTCAAGAGCACTCAACATTTTTGAAAGGAAGACAATTTATTTTTGTAACTAAATGTGGCCTCAGAAGCCAAAATGCAGACAAAAGACCACTTTTTAAAAAGAATATAAATGCTCTGCATGCTCTGAGCTGTCTGTGAGACATCTTTCCTGTGTCTTGACTATAAAAACCAAGACATTAATACAGCAAAAAAAAATTTCAAGTATCACTTAATATAAATTATGAGTTTGCAAAGTAAAATTTAGTTGAAAACGTATCCAGGTCTTATTTTTCACTTCCAGCCTTTCTGCTGGGATTATAAGCCAGCTAGTCTGAGGCCTGATATCCCTTCAGCTAACAGTCAGTTCTTTGAGATGGCCAGAACCTTTCGAACATGCTACATTCATTACATAAAGACTCAAATCTCCTCCCTACCTAGAAAAATATTTTATCTAGGGCTGGGACATGTGTTTCTTCACCAGATCAAGTCACCAGTTTCTAAACACGGCCAAGAATTTGGTGCAAATTTACGCATGCCTCAAAGCAGAAACTGATGGGATATTTCCGTTTCAGTTTCTCTTCTCTATACCTGGGACATGTCCTGAAAAGGAAGTTAAATGTTCCCTGAGCCCTCCCCCAAATCCTTACCACTGAGCTCTTTTAGCCTCCAAGTAGGGCATCCACATCAATGCTGTCAAGACTGTACAAACCAAGATATTAACAGAGCAAAAATAATTTCCAAGTATCAGTTAATTTAAAGACCAGTCTCTGGTTTGTGCAAAGTCTTGAACTAAGCTAGGGAAATGTTCGGGATGGTGATGGCAGATCTAAACCCAGAAGAAGCCAAAGACTGCTGATTAGGTAAAGAATAGAAGATTTGAGTTCCAGTGCCTGGAGTATTTCCCTAGCACAGTTGGTTATTAGTATGGATGTGGCCATATGTGTCCAGCAGCTGAGCCTGGAGTTTGTCACTGCTGGCTTTGCCTATATATCAACCTTAGATGACTTAAAGGGAAACCAGTGCTTAACAACATGTCTTGAATCTAATTCCAAAAGGCTGAGTAATAGATTTCCTATAATTCCTTTGGATAGATTTTGAATGAGTTTTTAAAAATTATTGCCAGCGTGATTTTGGTTTGCCTCTACTATTTGAGATTTGCTGATCATTTCACCTCTGCAGATTAATGACTAATTTTCAGTCATCTTTTAAATACATAGTTTTCCTTATCTATTATACAAGTAAGTGCTAGTAATGCAATTACAGAATGCAAAGCATAATAAAATCTTTAAAAAGTACTTACATTTGGTTTCTTAAAAGGATCAAGATTTTATAATCTGGTTAGCTCTTCTCCACTTCAGGCTACTTGATGAAAATTAGGGATTACTGCATCCTCCTAGTTTAGTCATCAATCCTTATACACATCCCTAGTTTTACACCCACCTAGTAGGGACAGTTTTAAGTTTCTCTTACAAAAATTGTAAATACCAGCCAAATAATTTTTGCAGACTAGAAATTCTGGTGACAATGAGCCCCCTCCTTGCCTCAGCTGTTACTCCCAACCTCTTCAATGTTTCCAGAGTGTTTCTGGCTTCATGTAAAAGTAATTCTAGAGAAAAACATCGGAATGATCAAGGGAAATTACAACACAGGAAGGACTGGAGCAATATATGTGTGTTGCTTATGGCCATGGCAACACCTAAGTTTTAGCTGTCTTGCCACCTCCTACAAATGACTTCAACTAGTGTGACCAGACATGGATGACTGTGATTCCCACCCACATACACACACACGATGCTATCTGTTCTCCAGCACTGGAAAAGGGTGACTTCTGGCACGAAACACAACTAACAATAGATATCTACATTAAGAAAACTCTTGGCAAGTAAATATCACAGGTATCTTCTAGCATGAATAAATAGAAGGTAAAGTATACAGGTTTTGAAATATTCTTTACTTGTAACATTATTTTGAAAACTTTCTACTTTTTCCTTATTAATTTTGAAGGTATAAAATATCTTTGATTTTACTGAAAGGACCAGGATTTTTCTTTAATATTTTCTTCCATGTAAATATTGATGCAGCACAGATTCACTGTGATCTAACGAAAAGCCCATACTTTTCATTTCTAGTATGTGTGTTAGAACCAGAGTTGATTTGAAATAGGTTTTTGATGGAAAATGGAATTTTACACTTTGATGATTTTTTAAATTTTATTTTTCATAGGAAAATCAAATGGACCCAGATTTTCCACTTTCAGATCATTTTAGGGAGTAATGTAAGAAAATGAAGACTACTTTATTATAAACACTGAAATAGGCCTTAAAGATATCATAGTTTAACTCAACTGTTAGAGAAGATTACTGTTAGATTTTTGTGAGGCTATTGGGAGCACACAGTTGGTATCATAATATCAAGATGGAGGCTGAAGACAAAACCCTCCCTTGGTAAAAGAGAACTAGACTGCAATAGAGTCTACCAGAGCCAGAAGAGCAGGTCTGCAGTTTGTAGTGTTCCTCAAGGCAGTGCAACATTCTGCAATCTCTCTTGTGGATGGGAAGATCCCCAGGGTGAGAGACATTTTCAAGACTATCTTGTGCATGAGACAATTATTTCACCCTTAATGAAATAAAAGCTTTTGCAAAAGGTGCATCATGTTATTTGAGTATTCTCTATGTTCTTGTTCAGTTCTGGACATAAACTCAGCTTTATTGGAACAAGCTGAGGGGATTCACATGAACACTAAGTGTATTCCTTCCTTTCTCTCTCCTAGCACCATGTGCTGCTCAGTACATTTAACACACAGTATGCACAGTATGCACAGTATTCTCATGTGCATTTTGGTACAGAGTGTATTAATTTTGAAGATCCCTTTCTTAGGCATATTCCTAGAGACTTAAGCTGTCACCTCAAATGTCCTTTCTCTTATTTTATTACAATAGAACATGCCACGAACCAGAATCCCATTGCTAGCTGAGCTTCCTTTGCATCATGCAGATGTTTAAACCAGATGTTTTGGAAAGGATTCCTTACTCTCTTATTCTCTATCTGCTTTGTATTATTTGGACATGGCACAATTAAAAGTTACAAAGAGACGTTCTGTATTTCCAGTTTCCACCTGCAATTACATGGAGACTCTTAGTAACTGTAAGATCACACAACCTTTGTCTTAATTGGGTAAACAGGGTGTTTGGAGTACCACACAGCAGGACCTGGCTAATTAAATATTGTTCAGATTCCCCACTGGGGAGTTTATGCAACCACTGAACTATAAGCCATAGAGTTGCAGCTCAGAAACCATGTAATTAAGGTAGATACTCTGTTGAATGACTGACCTTCCTTTCCTAAAGAAATGTAATCGTCCTGTGGTGTTTTGTTGGGATGAAGTAAAGAAAATCGGACTGATCTGAGCTGTTTGCAGAAAAGCACAGAAATTACAGATCTTTCTGAAAAAGCAAGTGAGCTTTTAACTTACTAGGTCTTCAAGTGACAGTGTTTTCTATAAGCACATTTGAAATTTTCATTTTGAGCTAAATTGCCATACATGAGTGAATTTCATCACTTTTATTTCTTTATTGCATGCGCTAGGAAATCTTAATCCCACACTTGGGGTGGAGATCTCCAGGAAGATCCAGAATGGAATTATCATGCAGGGGCAGACACATCTGTGCTAGATGCTCACACAGTAGGACAGTGACAACGGCACAGAGCAACTCCTTCTTACAAGAATGTAAAGAGAAGACAAGAGGTCCACCAAAAGTAAGATGAGGCAATGAGCATTTCTAGTGATGTGTGGTTCTTTGCCTCATTTATATCTCTTCTCAGGTTTTCCTAGCCTTGGATAGGATACATTCATATATGGGAGAGGACTGTGAATATCAGACTGAAGACCTCAACAAGAAACCCTCCTGTGTCGAGACATTTAGGCTACAGCTGAACTATGGAATGTATGAAAACATCCTGACTGCTCAGGTATGTGAACTGCATCCTGTGTGCACCCTGGAAGGGACCAGCATGCTCACCACCCTATTCTGCCTCCTTGTTCTCTCCTGTGCATGCTACTGCAGCTGTTGCAGACTGCGTGATATGAGACTGCAGGTACACAATAGAAAGTAACTGCAGTCCAGTTTAGGAGTATATTTGCAGACTGACTTGGTTCTTGGAATCCCATGGGCCTCAGCTGGGATGTAGACTCTTGAATTGACAAATATCTTGACAGTAAATCTGAATCAAAAGCTATAATTTTGAACAAAGACATAATCCCACCCATGTGAGGGATTATCCTACTCCTGTGCTGAATGGTACACTTGGAAAGTATAAATAAATTTAACTTATTAGCTAAAGTAATTCCCAAATAATCAGATAAAGGGTCTGAAAGAAAGAACTGGATTTATAGGTCTTTCCTTTGTCTTTGCATACAGTTGTCCCCAGGGTCCTGCAATAGCTTTAGCTTAGATCAGGCAGGTGGAAGAAAAGCAGGACAAGAGGCCTTATGTTTCACATTTAAACTGTCAAAGTCTGATATGGCACTCAAGGCTAAGTCATATATGCCAACTTCACAGCACAGGAATTGTTTGCAATATACACTGGAATTATGCTCATGTAATAAATAAGATAAATTTCTGTTTGAATACACTCAATTTGTTATTTCCTTCATTTCAGCAACAGAGGCTAGAGCTAGGATAACTAAGAATCTAGATTAGTTTCTCAGTTCCACATTCAGATGCTTCCCAAACTATATTGCTGTGAAATCTGAATGCACATTATTCTCCTTTCCCCCAATCCAATAACCTACTGGAAAGAACCCTGAGAACTTAGCTTGGGAAGTAGTCATGGAGTACTCCAGCAAACACATAGGTCTGGAAGTTTTGCAAGGCATGACTTTGGGTTGTATCATGTGGCATGAATGTGCTCTAGAGTTCTCTAGACTCAGATGTATCCAAGAGATGCTTCAACACAGTTCTCAAAAGGACTCAGTTATGACAATCCTCAGTTATGACCCAGAATGTAAATAAAAAGTGAAAATTTCACAATCTTTCTGAATGGCTTTGGGCCTAGAAGTAAGAGTCACTCAGACAACATGGTAGGTGCCCAGTAGAACATACTAAAGTCCTTTCTGCCCCTCCCTAAATTTAAGCCTCTCTGTATAGGCCTGAGTTAGGTGCCAGGGTAGCATTAGCATTCACAGCCTGTGCTTTGGTGTCTAAATGTCCCTTTGGAAAGGAATTTCTATTCTGTCCTTCTGTTTTAACACATGCCCTGAAAAAAATGAAATGCAGATGCCTAATGAGGTCTGGAAGCTGAAGTTAAATCCTTCACAGGTCTCATAGGCAATGAGTGGCAGAGGAGGTTCCTGGATCTGTCTTCTGTGAATGCAGGGAAGCATCTTAACTAACCTGTAGACACTTTACCCTCAGTCACTGAGGATGATGACTCAGTGGGACAGTGATGGGAACAGAGAACAGCTATTCTGTAGTGCAGGACTGGCTACCATGTGCTGCCTTCTGTTTCTGGAGGCTCCTAAACAGAAAAGGAGGGAAAAGGCAGTAGAATGATTTTCCTGTAGCAACTTCAAAACTGCCAATATTCAATATTATGGCACCAAGAGAAAATCTGAAAAAGAAAAGAAATCTGCAGTGCCTGCTGACCAAAACAAACACCATTATACTACCAAATTCAGGTAACCAAAATTGAGGGATTCTAATGAAACTGGATCTTCATCTGCACTTGGAGCAACCAGCAAATTTTAAGTAAACATTTAATTGTAAATGAGAAAATGAAATCTAACTTTTGTTTTCATGATTCTTAATAACCACTAAAATTTCAAATCTTTAGAGACCTGCCCAGCTGAGGTAGGGCTTTTCCCTCAAATGCAAAGCTGTTTAAGAAATGGTATTAGGTACAGACAATGGATGGCTGATCTATAGCCCAGAAGACTAACAGTAGATATTGGATACTATTTTTTTGTAAAATCTTATTCACATGCAGATATATAACTTCATTAATTAAAGTCCAGGGCTTTGAATGCTGTAAACCTTTCTGTTTCCTGAAAACATAATAATTTTTATTATGTTTATTATTGATAATATTTTTTTTTCTCCTTAATAATTCCTCAGTTCTTATTTAAAGCAAACTTCAGACTAGTCTAAATAGGAGACTACAAGCCAAATTATGATCTCAGTCCAATGTAAGTCTGCTTTGCTTGCCTCTGGTAGACAGACTTCACATTAATTTTGAGATAACTGTATGAGGGAATCTGAGCCAAAACCAGATATGAAACTCTTTTCTGTGACATCTACAGTGCCCTGAACTCTGAAACACAGATACATCTGGAAAAGCTGCTTTGCCTGGTGATCTCTTGTGCATTTAGATCATCATAAAAAAGTGCTCTTTGCAAACTCAAGTCCATCTAAGGCATAGTCTGGCAGTCGAGGGAAGATGTTCCTCTGTGTATTTTACTTTTAGAACACATCTGTCTACCCTTGAGTTAGTTTTCTCTCTGACCACCATAACTTCTCTTTTATCTGGAGAACACCTGAAATGTCTTTCAGTTTTAGCAGTGTCCTGACTCCAGCAGAGATTTCCTAAAACACAGATGACAATATGTTTCTACCCATTTATTATACCTGGAGCATACCTCAGCAATCCCTTGACATTTCCTGTTTTGCTGACTCAAAGTACTAACAGTGACTGGAAAAAGAAATCCAAGTAATTTGAGCTATTCTGGAGCTCCAGAGCCTCAAAGCAAGACATTTCTTCACCTTGGAAACAATGAGAACTTTGAAATTGTTGTTCACTACTGCTGGAAACAGAGTTATACTATGAAAAATGATGTCCTGCGGGGATGTAATGTGCTCAAGAACTGGATACCACAATGTGGTTAGTAAAAGACTAATGGAAAAATTTGTGTTTTTTCATTTTCATGGAATTTACAGGAATATTTTTGTAAGTTACTTCATTTTTAAATGTCATTCTGAGAGTATGCCTACACTTTCCAAGACATTTTCCTATTGAATTTTGAATATATTTCAAAACATTTTTAACAGAGATGGAAAAATCGAGTGACAATAAATATAGATGAACTCTGAAAAATACACTGAACTTTTATGAGTACAATTCATTGCTATGAAAATTAGAAAGGGTGAGGAAAAGGATTAGATGATGTGGGGAGCACTGACCACTGGTAAAAAAGTGCAGTAGGCAGAGACCAAAGGACAATTTTGCAATAAAAAATCAATATGCAGGCAGCTATCATCAACACTGATAGAAATTAATGCCATCTGCATTAATGCATAAAGTGGGATTTACAAAGGCGCTTGGCACTGGTTTAATTTATTTCTGCTGCAGTGAATGGGAATTTTGCTGGTGAGGTTAGCTGAAGCCATGCTTCTGAAAAAAGCACCCTGAAATCACCCTTACCTCTCCTGCTCCTTTATCCTGGAAAATATCCACGTCATCTCTACAATAAAAACTTCAGAATGGAAAATGTTCCTTTGCTGTGTGACCTTGCAGCAGCAATTGCTCTGATAGAAGAGTGTTTTTTTTTAGAACTCAGCTTCACAGGTCATTCCTTCTCTGCCCCTCAGCACATGCATTTAACTTGGTTTCAGCTAAACCCTGTGAGCAGACCCCATCAGGCTGAGACTCTGGGCCAAACACTTGTTCACCTTTGACAACAAAAAATGCATGCAGCTGAGCTGAAACTGTGACTCAAGTCTCATTTTCTCTCTGCTTGGCAACCCTAAGCTAGTTCTGACCTGACTCTATCCCCTCAGGGTGCCAGGCAGCCCCTGCTCTGTCCTCTCCTCAAGCATGAGGTGGTTCCTTTGGCAAAGCCAGCTCTGCCCGGTTACTCGAGACATCTGGTGTCCCAGCAGAACTGAGAAGAGGTGAGCTGTCAAGGTAGCCACTCTTGTAGAGCTGTGGCCATGGTTACAACCATTTAACTCTTTCTTTTTGGCTGGAATGGGAACTGTTAGGATTTTGACCTTCCCATGGAGTCTTCCTGTCCCAAACCAAAAGCAACCAGGCCGTTTGCCTCACTCCATCCACAAATTACGAGTACGTGTAATTATCACACAGTACACCCCTCAGTGTGGGAAAAGAATTGGGGGTGCCAGAGACAAAGACTCATGAGAAGCAGAAGCACTGAGTGAAATCTTTCATTATGTCACTGTACACTGTAGAAAGGTTTGACTGAAACATGCCCCAGCTGCATGGGGTGGCAGGAGAGCAACCTGAACACCTGGAATCATTGCTGCCATAGACAGTTTCCCACACTGTGGGAGCTCCCTGAAGCCAAACACCATGCAGCCTTACTACACATCACCTCATTGCAGCCAAGGTTCATTCAGCTCTAGAAGATCTCCTCATGAACTTCAATTTTAATTTGCCTCCAAATGGGATTATGTCACCATGCTGCAGGCAGGCATTCAGGTCCCAGCTCCAGAGCAGGCAGATGTGGTGAGGGTTAAGGCTTTATTCCTCTTACCCAATGGGAGGGAGGAGTCTCACGTTTTTCACTCCCTGCCTGGATTTAAGAATGGCAGAAAGCCAAGGAATAGTGCATGGTGTGTGCACCTATGCAAACTACAGCCAAGGGATGTCATTTTCTAATCTTCACAGCAGCCCTTTGCACGAGCCTACAGTATAGCCCAGCAGCTCAGTTGCCGGTTTTCTCAGGTACTCACTGACATAAAGCCATATATATAATATCTAAGCTCAAAGTCTCAGAAATTGTTGTAATACAGAGTTTTCCATTTTTACTAATTTTTAAAGAAGAATCACATACATTTTGATTCTGATAACTTTTTCTCACCTGCATGCATGAAACTGTGGTTAGCAGAACTGTGATTTCGATACTTCTCTCTTATTGTTTCCTTTTACAAATTGTACCATGAATTAGTTCTTTTCCCACCATTTTCTAAGAGAAGAAAGCATCCTTAAGGTAAGGTTAAAATCTAAAAAAAGCCCCCAACCCCAAAAACCTTCCTTTTTCCTACTCCCAAATGCTAATAGAGAAAATTTTTTCTATTTCAGTGCAACAGGTAACTGCTGTGCTGATGTCACCAGGCATGTTCATGATGTTGCATAAAATTAGAGGTAATTACTGATTTTAACATTAACAAGAAACAGTTATTTTTAAAAAAAAGTGTCACAGACTTACCATAGAGGCTAGATCCTGGAAAAATAATTTAAAAAATTTTCAATTTCCCCTTGAGTGAAAATCAAGAAATCCCCTGACTTAAACATATAACTGATTCGTATTTGGAAATTAAGAACTTTTGTCCACAGGGACATCATGACTTTTGTGCTGTAACAGGTTCCTGGGTGTAAGCTGTTGAGAATGTGGCCCACACAGTATAAAGAATTAAGGTAAGGGAATAGCTGCATCAAGAAATCATTTGTGGTGTTTCAGAATATTTGCATATACTTAAAATCCAGGTTTCTTAAGGTTAATGCATTAAAGATAGAGTTGGGCACAAAAGTGAATCAACTGAGAAGTATCAAACATAGTAAGTTACCAGTGCTGAAAATAACAAACTGACTCTGACTTGTGCAAGTAGGCCACACCATATGCCTTTCTATTCTAATGTTTCAGAGAACTGCTTGAATAAATAAATTAATCGCACCATGACAAGAAAATGCACACAATTTGCTTTAGTACAAGGCAAAGTGTGACTTGGTAGGTGACCCAAATGGATGAGCAACAGAGCTGTGGGGAGCTGCAGCAGAGTTCTTGGAAAGCCACTGTATTTGCTGCAACAGTAATTAGGCAAGAGCTGGCAAGAGCTGATAGTGGTGCAGTTTTAAATAAAACTTGGTATTTGTTAAAGTGCTTTGGATGATGGTTGATACTCTTTGCTCAATATTCCTCATTGTTCCAACAGTCTTGAAAGAAGAGTTGTGAGAACTCTGAAAAAGTTCCCATAGCAACAGCAAGGAGAGGGGGCTGTTTTTCTCCCAGACCCGGATGAACAGCAATGACACACAATGGTGGTAGCTGGGCCCTTCCTGTGCTGAGCAAACTGACTGTTCCTCAATTCCTCACAGAAGGGCAATATTTTTATTGCCCCCAGAAAGAGATAACTGACTTTTCTGTTAAAATGATTATGTTATTTTTCCCTAACAGAACCTCAGGTACAAGAGTGATGGAACAGCCTGCATGCATGTACATCCTAGATTGTAAATAGAGCCAGCAATGAGGCCTGATGACCATCTTCCCATAGAAACTCCCTCAAATTTGTGCCTAACCAGGTGAGGTTCACAACTGCCCACGAGCCCCAGTTTTGCTCCCAGCCACTGGAATATTCCCAGGCAGTTTCATGTCTCTGCAGAGATTCAGGGGTATCCCACAGTCTCCCTGTTGCTGCTGTGGTCAGCAGTGTGCAGCTTCCCCGGGGACTTGCAGTTCATGGGCTTTTATACAGCAACAGAGATGATGGGCCAGGCTAGAGGGGAAGAGGCCCACTTGGACCTCCCTGGTCTACCCAGTCTTTCCTAGTTGCCTTCAGGAATGTGATGGCTAGTCACAGACCTTCCAAAGTCATCAGCACAGCTCTGAGGTGAGCACACTTCTCCGGCTATCATGAAAGTTTTACTTAAAACAAGCTTTTATATATGAGTGCAGCAACACATTATAACACAGACATGTTAAGAACAAAACCCAGAGAACCAGAAATTGGTGAATCCACACTTCAAGGAACTATTTCAGAATACTAACCACTCATATTTCAGGATCTCCCAGTACTTACAAGCAAACTACTATCCTCTTAAGAGGAAAATTTACTAGAAAATAGCAATGTACCTACTACAATATATGTAACTTCCATGCTCTGCCTCTATACTGCACATATGGAGGTGTCTTCAGCACTCTAACATGGTGAAACACTTCCTGCTTCATTCTCTCTGTTACTCAAGAAAAACACTGATTTAATAAACCTTTTGATTAACTAAGCACAATTTCTTTTTAATTTATCGATTTTTCAAGTTCTTTTCTCATCCGAGACTTCCAAGCAACTCCCTACATCAAAAGGAATTTCTTTGTTGGGGTTACCAGCTCTTCAGAATTGCCCACAACCCCAGTATGACTCCTTACACATACAAACGCAGGAAATCCCTGGTGCTGGGATGTTCACATTCCATGTGCCAGACTGGTGAACACTTGCCTATTTTGACTTGGGGCTATAACTGTGCCTACACAAAGCCTTGCCCACACGGGCTGGGTGTTTTCCATCACTAACCAGTGTAACTGGTAGATCACGCCCTGACCCAAGTGCAAAGGCATGGCACAGCAAGGAGAGAGCCTGGGGTATCCCTTTCACCAGCACTCCCCCTGTTGTTGGACACCAAAGGCTGCTGGTGTCTCTTGGAAGTGCCTCACAAGTGGTTTCCTTAGGGTTTTGGCGGTTTGTCCACAATTTCTTACCAACATAGAAAAACCAATAAAGATTCAGATGAAAAACTGAAAAACTGATTGGAAAAATCTGATGGCTTTCTACCCTCAGAAACTGTAGTTTTTTTAAAAAATGCCCTTTGTCAGAAAATTCTAGAAAATAAAACATGGGAAATATTTCATTTCATTTTTCTTTATTTTCATTCTAAAAGCTCTGAAGAATCTCTAGGCATGTAAAAGAGTTTATTCCAAGAAACTGATTTCTCAAAGGAAGGTGCTGGCTTGCCAGCTTACTCAGCTAAAATTTGAGCAGTATAGGACCAACATAAGTTAGCTATAGAAAGCCATTCAAACAAGGTTCTAGCCCCATGACTACCAGGCAGCTATTGATAACAAAGTATTCTTTTATTCAGACTTACAGAAAGGTCTGCTCTCATATACAGCAGTAATTCCATTAGTAAATGGAGTCACAGTAGTGCACTTTGTGTAAAAAGTGCAGCAGGCCTGTGTTTTCTCCTTGATTTTATATGCTGATGTTATAGATTAGAAATAATTCAGAAAGGAAGAACTCAATGTATTGGCTGACAAATTTCAGGGCAGCTCAAGAAGAGTTAAACGAGGCTGCAGTGCCCTCCTTCTCCTCCCTTGTACTCCTCCATCCTTAAACAAGGGTGCTGAGAAGAGCTCCAGCACTGCCGCCCCCTCCCCCAAAATAATTGAGCATGCCCCATAAAATCAGCCTGCACAATCCCGAGGGAGGTAGAAATTCCCATAAAAGGATCATTCCAAATCCTCAGGATAAGTTTATTTGGCATGCTATTCAAGCAATAGGAGCCTTGCAATTGTTTTCCTTGACCTTTTGACCTGCTTTTCTTATCCCAACAGAGGTCAAAGGACAAGCACCCGTCTCTCCCCCCCGCGCCTCTCCCTGCCCGGCCCCTGAGCGCGCCGAGGCTGCAGGGGAAGGGTTTAGCCCGGGCAGCCACGGATGTCTGCAGCGCCAGGGCTGGGGCCGGCAGCGGAAAGGAGCGCAGGAAAGGTGACTTGAAGCTGCTATTTATTTAATTGATCATTAAGCCTGGAAAGGTGAGAAAAATCGAAGAAAGTTTTCCTGCAGGCAAAGAAAGCAGTGGGGATTAGGGCACTTTGTGTATCGATACGGCAGCATGTTTTTTCTGGTTCCAGGGGGTCAAGTCCTAGCGGTGCTTGGAGAGATCCCATTTGACTGGTGCTGCTCTCCGGGAAGATGGGGAGGGAGAAACCTCTGCCAGGGGAATTAATCATATATGCCTACAGAAGCCACAAAATTACCTGAGCTCTGCTTACACTTTGAAGACCCCTCAGCTTCAGCTCTCGAGAGGCTGCAGAGGAGGAGGAGAAGGAAGGCGGAGGGGGCAATGCCCTCAGGGGCANCCGGGCGGGCACCGCACCTCCAGCACCCCAGGAATGCTGGCCAGAGCCCCGGGACCCGGCAGCTCCCGCACCGCCGGGCTGCTGGGCGGCCGGGCTGGTTTTACGGCAGTAATCCTTTAAAACGGGTCTCAAGGCTTTGGGCCTGTCGGGACCGAGGGGCTGTTTGACCCAGGGGTTCCCTCACAGCCCAGATGCTTCTCCAGGCTGTAAAGGGTCGTTACTGTATCCTTGTAAATCACACAATCCATCAGATTGGAAAAGACCTCTGAGATCATGAACTCCAGCCTGTTCCCAAACACCAGCCTGTCAACCAGACCATGGCACTGAGTATCACATCCACTTTATTCTTAAACACCTCTAGGGATGGTGACTCCACTCCCTCCCTAGACAGTCCATTCCAATGCCCAGTTACCCTTCTTGTGGAGAAATTCTAATGCCTAACTTAAACCTCCCCTGGTGCATCTTAAGACTGTCATCTTGTTCTACTTGGAAATCCCCTTTGGTTCAAACACAAACCAAAGAATACTTTCTGTATCTTGCAGCTTCTTCTGCTCCCCCAAAACGAATCATCCACATTGTACATTCTGGAGCAAAGAAAGCTATGCATTCAGTGGGTCACATTACCTTCACAAAAAATGGTTGTGTAGAGTATTTGTCTACATTTTCAAGCAGAAGAAGGGTGTGAGGGAAGAGGCAGGTCCTGTAGAGGTCTTGGTTCAGGGTGTGGAAGGTCTTAACCCACAAATGTTGCTCTAGCCCAGATGGCAACCAGTGTGTAAGGACCGCAGTTTTGGACTACCAGGGAAGATCCCTCACAAAATAGTTTTGCCTGGATCATTTTGGGGATTTTAGCAGTGGGAGTGTAAGAGCATTTGGACAAGTTGAGTTTCCATCATCTCCTCACCAGGTCATGGCAAGGACTGTAGCTCGTTGCCCTCTGAGGTGACTCCTGATGCAGAGCTGTGGAACAGCGCACCAACACCTGCCCTCCCTGGGCTAGTTGTGTTCTGCAGTAATTCAAAATCTGTGAACCCCTCTCCAGCTTGTCTGTGCCGTGATCTTCCACGTCAGCCAAGAGGGAGAGGGCAGAAGAAGCAGGGTACTGAGCTGCCCAGCATCCCAGAACCTCGTGGGAGTGATGCAGCAGCAGCCTCCTCTGCAACGTTGGTCAAAACAACAAGAATGGGGATTTTGTTTCTTTGTGACACCAGTGCATCTTGTCACCACCTCTTGTCTTTCCTGAAGTTGTTTGTGAATGTTCACTAAACTGTAACAAAAAGAAAAATAAGAAGAAAAAGCCCCAGTCTGTCAAATGCTGCCTCAAATGAACAGGCTCCAGGAGGTCTCTCTGGGGATCCTGGGACAGATGAAACAGCCAAGTCAGTGATGGCATGAGGCTGCGCTGTGAGAAAGCGCTGTGAAACTCATTCCAAGTGTGAAAGCCAGATTGATGTGAGTGATGTGGTATTTCATGGGGATGTAAAATTAGGATACACACACACAGCCAGTTTCTCTGCTGACTTAATCTAATGCCATTCCAGTAATCTCAGAAAATTGCACTGATTAATACAAGAAGTGACTCAGATCCTGGAATGATAAGAGCAGGATTTCAGCAGAAGCAAATAAAGGGGACAGAAGAGTTCAGACTTGGTGTAAACTGATGTTTACTTAAATATACAATAGTGTCCACAATAAACACAAGATCAGTTCTGCCAGTGAGAAGTTTCCAGTATGATTTAAAAGATTTGGAACCAGCTTTGAGTGTTAGACTGGCACCAGTGGAAAAATGTTCACATCTACTCCTTTTCTCACTAATTTAAAGTTGCTATGCAGCTTAACCCCCAACTTTCATCACAGCTGAGTTCGACCACTTAGCATTTTTGGGCTGTTTTAACACATTGCAAGAGTCCTAAATAGAATCCAAGTGCGTCCACTATGTTTTAGAAGAAAATAAGGAAAAGCAAAGCTCTTTTGTATGCTTGAGAGACCTAAAATAACTGACATGAATTTACCATTTATAGTATACATTCTGATAAATCATCTTTTTGGAAATAATTATTAAAACATATTTTTATTTTTATAGATTGTTTGATTTCTTTGCTGCTGAAGGTATGTTTCCCAGTCTGTTGTCTGAAAGAAGCTCATGACAAAATGGGCAAATTGACAGAAAAATAAGACCTAATGATGGAGAGAATCCAAATGGAGAGCCTGCTGCAATTTGCCAAGGATCCACCAGAATTACTGGACACATTACAGACACCACCAATACTTAGAATTTCAACCAAAGTCATCTCATATTTTGTTTTAAGGGTTATTGAAAATTCATTGTATAGATAAACAAAAAATGTTATTCCACCCTGCGTTGTTTGGGATTTTATTATTCAGTTTACCTTACTAATAATGCATATGCAGTCATGTTTATTTAAGCTAGAATATAAATAAGCTTCATTTTTTGCCCAGGATTTTTTTTTTTTTTGAGCAGTTACTGTGTAATGGAATGAAGTGGGGCAGCCAGAACTACATGGTCCCAGGTGTTCTCTTCTGTTAAGTAAAATAAAGTGCTCTCAGTAGGCTGTCAGGAGCACTAAAAAGAAAAATATGCAACTGCAGCAGTCATGGTTACAGATGAAACTGTGTTTGTATGCATGTGTATGTGAGCATGTACTGGCCTAAGTGCAGCATGTTTAGTTCTGTAGAGAGCTTTCCTGCTACACCATAGCAGGCAAAGGCTTCACATTGGGTGCTAGAAATTCCTGACAACAGAAAACAGAAGCCTTCTCATATATTTGATTGATATAAATTGATATATTTTAAAAATATATCAATTCCTACTCCTTTTAATTGAGAAATGTTTTTGTCATAGGGGAAATACAAGTTCTCTTATATTTGCTGGGTTTGGGACTATAAAATCCATAGTGCCCTTGGTGAATATTTATTCCAGGAGAAGACAAGAAATGTAATTACTCTTTTTCCTTTGGGTTTTGTTGTGAAGATGCAAGCATCCTTAAATAGTTTAATATCCCATTTATTCTGTAATGTTCTTGGTAGCTGCAGTGGGATATGCTGAATCATCTGATCCTTTGGCCACCTTGTCATCTTCCTTTGCCCAAACAGCTTCTTGTTTTTAAAGCTGTTCTAGCCCATCTCTCCCGTTTTGCCACTGTTCTTCATGAGAGGGATGCTTTTATGTTATGTTGCTGCAGGCAGTATATTGCAGCTCATCCACTTGTGTGGATAATAAAGCAGAGTATGGAAAAGATGGGGTGCAGTGGGCTCTTAGTATGAATGCCAGATAACATGCAGTGCTGCCTGAGTCCTGAAGTCTTACAAAAAAGAGGTAAAACTAGTATTTCTTTCTGTTTATGACTCAAACCCTGCTTGTTTTCAACAAGAATTCCTCATTTTAGCTTTTCAAAGCCGTAAGGACTGTTGACCTACTTTTCAGGTGGGAAAAAGACACAGAGGCAGCAAGCTGGTTTGCAACGCACTGTAAAATTATTTCCTTCCACAAGTACATGAACACTTATTCTTATTTACATTCAAATGTGACTGGCCTTTCAAATCTGAGAATCTCCTTTGGTTCCTCAGATGGTGATTTTTAGAATGAGTAGTCACAGATTCAGGGGAATGCAGCATTTACTTCTTTTAAACAGACCTTCAACATGTCCTTTTTTTCTGCTTATTTGAAAGCAGATTTTTTGTTGTTTCTCTGACTCATATTTTGGGGGGTTCAGACAAGGGCTTGGATATATATGTTATCCCTCAGCCTTCAGGCCAAGATGATTTTAACCGTAGCTCATTTATGAGACCTGTGGGTGCGATGGAGCAGCAGGTTTTCAGAATCAATTACCCGATGCCGTGGTGTGCTGGAAAGGGAGGCAGAGATGTGTGCGGAGTCTGCATGGCTGACGGTGTTTGGAAAGGCCTCTGCTGCAGGGGATCAGCAGCCTGTCTGTGTTCGCTGCCTCCCACTTCAGTGTCACCCCATCCGTAGAGAAGTCACAGTCTGGAACGCAGAAGCCTCTTCCTCAGACTTCCCTCTGACATCCAGTACTGAATGTACCTTCTGTGTCTGAACTGAAAATTTCATCACCTTTTTCATTCTTCTGATTTCACTCTCCCTCTTTCATTCCTTACATAAAACAGAAAACACAGGCAAGGAAATGCAGCCAGAAGGTGCCTCATTGTAGATGGGGGCTGGGATGTTGTTCAAGACAATTACTCTGGGAGACTGTGTAGCTATGCAATTGCAGGGCCAAAGAAGGAGCCCTGGGGAATTACATCAGCTTTTTTTTTTTTTTTTTCCTAAGGGGAAAAATCTTGAATATCGTTATGAGCTGTCTATCTAATCAGCACTGCCCTAGTTCACAGCAAAGCATGCAGAATGAACCAAGAGCAGAGCACACACAGCTTCTGCAACAAGCTGTTTTCAAAAACCAAGGCACATAATTTCCTGTGAAGCCCTAAAGAATGGAAAGGATAATATGAAACGCAGGCTTTTTCCTGGTAATCCTCTCTGTGTATACTCTGCTTCACCTTCAATCTCCCTTTGTCTCCTCTCTGCCATTCATGACTCAGCACCGCCTTTCATAAAACCCCTGTGCCTCTCTTGAACACGCTGACAGCCTCACACTCCTCTTGCAGGGCTGCAGATCTGATGCCTTTGTCTGTCCACATAACCTGACTCATCTCTTCTTGGACACTGGCCTTTGCCACTCACTTCCTGACAGAACAAAGTATCACACTGTGTAAAAAAAAAAAAAAAAATCAACTCAAGGCCATGAATGGTGTAGGATTACTCAGCTAATTGCAACACCAGCTCAGAGGCAGCTTTCAGCCACACCAGGAGCTGGTACCTCCCAGGTGTCTCCCAGGGCCTTCCACGAGAGCTGTTTGCTGGATGGCGCTCCAGCCCCTGCTGAATGTTCACTTTCCCTTCCTTCAGCACTGTGCCACCTGCACAGCTGCAGAGAAATGCCCCAAACGCCTTCACCTCTCCTGCTGGGTAGTGGCAACACCCACTGCCAGTACTTTTTAATGCTGCCACATCCCTTGGAGCGCTGTCTCCTCTGGGCAGGCATTTTGCTTTGTTTTGAGTATCTAGTGCCTCCCCCCGCAACCTGTGACAAGAAGGAAAGATTTAAGCAGTCGCCAGACTAATGGTTCTGACATGCAGACAAAATGAAATAGCTCAGAGTGGAGCTGGCAACCAGGAAACTTCAGAAACAAATTGATCTGGCAAGGAGTTTTCATTATGCTTCAGGGAACATGTTGGTCTGACAAAAATAGAAGTTGGCAAATAAATTACCTCTTGGAAAACGGCACACCGAGGTGGTGCAGTGAGATGTGGCGTGGTGTCTGATCTGGCTCCAGGAGCTAGGGTTGGCTGGTTGAGAAGGAACGAGGAGATCGAGCTCTTTTTGGAGCAGAGCTTTTGTCATTTGTGTGTTTCATAAAGCACCGTGCCTGCTGCTTTCTCCTGTGGCTCCTGTTGCAGTCAGGAGGCTCTGCCAGTGCTCATCATCCTTCACTTTCTGCAACGTGTTCTGCTCCCGCTTGACTCAGTCATGGTGTCTGTGTGCCTCCGACCTTTCTCCCATCCATCTCCTGGGCTTCTGCTGCTCCTGAGATTCATTCCTGAGTGTGGTCAGGCAGGAGGGACACCCTGAGTGTCCTCAGGGTGAGGAACCCTGGGGATTTGGCCCTAATTGCCCAATTGTGGTAGCTGCTGTCACAGGTGCCATATGTTTTTATAACTGCAAAGCATCCAAATGCTTAATGCCAGGAGAGAAGAAGCTGTTTATAACCTGATGTAGAAGACTCTATTATTGCTAATGGGAATATCAGGCCTCCACAATGGTTAGAAGATTTTTACTATGCACTAAAATATTTTGCCATCAGTATAAAACAGCCAAACTATTCATTCTCTTAAAAAAATCCTCTTACATGTCTAGAACTTATAAATAATGTCTCTGTCTCCACCTGTGATTATGTTTCTAAAAAGTAGCCCGTTCTTTTTGTAAATTCTTCTTGTCAGCTCTCTCTCTTTCTTTTTATTTTTTATTTTTTTAATGATTTATCTTTCAGTTACTCATTGTTCCCTTATATGGCCTCCCTATATGTGTAGATTTTTTTGTAATGAATGGTATTCTCCACACCCTGTGGGTCCTTTGTAAGGCTACTAACTTGTTACTATTTTGTAGCAGTATATACAAGGAAGGGTTTTTTAAAAAATTGAGCCTGTAGGTTTTTTTTTTTCCCCACAGAATAAGTACCATATATAGAACAATTTAGCTAAACCATATAAAAAGAGTAAGCCTGGGTCTTAAAAGTTAGTCAGAAATCTTTGGATATACTGTGGGAAATATGCTAAATACTTATGTCTTGGCACAATGCGGACATTTTCCTGCACATCTAAAGATGGAAAATTAGGAAATAAAAAAAATTATTACAGAAATATTACCTTGCTTGTCTTTTACTCTGGTTATAATGATGTACCTCAGTTAATGTTAATGCACAATAATAAAAATTAAGGCACATCACAGTCAATGCATTTCTGCAGGTCCATTATTTGTAGTTTGGGAAGGAAGTCCTGTGGGCCCTTATACTTTCCTGCTAGGATAAGAATATACTTTTCCAGGAGAATAGGCATTCACAAGGATGACAGATGAGTAGTATGGTAGTTCAAAGGCTATGTATAGAGTTCTTGAATTTTTTTCCTTTTTACCTTTTCTTTCTGTCTTCCTGACAATTTTGTAGGTTCCTGCTAGCAATCCATCTGTTGCACTTTAAGTTAAGGTAATGCATAAATCTTGGAGTAGTTATGAAACCATTACAAGGGAAAGGTTTAGTTTTGATTTTTTTACACTATAAAACTGTTTGTAAAGTGCATGGATGAAAATGCCTAACAGATAATGATGACAAGCTGTTCTAGCAATAAACACAAGCACACTATTCCACCAGGAAGGCTTCACAAAATGTACTTCAGTTGTGTGCAGTGTTAGTGATGAGTTGTCCAGGTCACTGACGTCTGGATTCTTTTGTTTTACAAATGGTGTGTAACCCAGTCATGTTTTACAAAACTTCACACTGTTTTTTCCCAAACCACAGTTTCTAGAATTCCTCATGAATTTGGTATTGATGAATCTAATTAGCTTTGCACGACTGGGGAAAAAAAATGCCACCTTTTTCTTTTGCTTAAAGATGCCATCTTTCATTGTTTTAGTAAAAATCAAGCTGAATTATTCCCAGCCAGTGCATTGATTATATTTAAAGGGTTTCTTGTAGAGACTTTTCTAGGTCTAGAGATGCTTAATGTATTGCATGCCACAGTTTAATTCAAAATTTATTAGGCAGCTTGTGGAAACAGATTAAGTTAGCATATAAAAATTGTTGATTCGACATCAGCTTTGATGGGTAACTAAAAAACAATTATGTACTTGCAGTCTGTCAGTCTCAAGCCAGGTTAAATATCCTGAAAAATGTCTTGTGATCTTATGAGCATAAATTACTCTGAATTATGAGGGCTGCAGTATGATTTAGAGTTTGAAAGATATTGATAAAGCTTGATGGAAAGACTTATATTTTATAAGATAGTTTTGCCTTCCATCAGTCTTAAAGCCAATCTGAAGTATCACTGAATCAAAAATTAAAAAAAAAAAAGAAAAAAGGAACTCTCTGTATTCTGTCCCTTCCAATTTTTCTTTATTTTCCCTCCCCATTACATTTTTCCTTTCCTGTTTCCTGTTTCTGTTTTTCTTCACCCAAAGTAAAAAAGATGTTTTTATGTAAAAAGCAGTATAATCTTCTTCCTTCCTGACCTAAACCAAGACCAGTAAAAGATTGTCTGAGTTAGTTTCTGTAACATTAGTGGATACAGTATAGATGGAGGGTGAACTGATGACAGGGGAAGGAGCAGAGTCAAGCTATTCTTGCAGTGAGCTCTACCAACTAGAACTGAGTGAGCTGGGAACTCTTTCCTTTCTTAAACCACCTTTCCTGAGGGAAAAATAAAAGAAAAAGGCATGCGATATTTTAACAACTAGGAATGTTTTAAATTTATGACTTTGACTGTTTTCTGAATTCCAGTTGTTCATTATCCAGATCATTTGGAGATGCAAAGGAAGTGTTTTGTCACTCTTCTGTCTATTTTGGAGGTTTTTCAGCCTGTTCTTTGCAATATCACTATCATTTTCATATAGATGGGGAAAACATTCCAATTTCCTTTGCCTCAAAATTTTAAATGTATATTTTTCAGAAGAGTGAATTTGTGTTCAGTCATAGGGGGAAAAGAGCCTGAAATGTTACACTTTCATGAAATGTGAAGAAAGGATTTTTTCCCCATTTTGATTCTCCTGAAATTTCTCAGGCAAATCTCATTTTGTGATTACTGCTACTAACAAATGATTGAAGCAATATGAAAAGAATAAGGCAGGAGAGGAGGGGAGGAAAAGGAGGTGGTTGAATATGAATGTGACAACTTTATTTACACACACATGAACAATCAGCAGCTTTTAGAAAAGAATGCAGAAAGTAGCACACACACATTTTTTACATTTCTGTATGCATAATGGCCCTCTGAACAAATGAACCAATTTGGTAATTTTTCTTCACAGAGGATTTGTTACACTTGTAAAGAGGCAGCATTTTGAATGACACTATGTTTTTTTTTTCTTTATGCTTAGTGCTCATGAGATGAAGTTGACAGAAGGGGATTTTTTTCCCCTGTAGTCATCCAGCACTCAGCATGATGCAAGGTTGATTTTGAGGGAAGAGAGGTTGTGATATTTTCTGCAAAGCATCCAAAGCTCAGGCACAAGATTGGTTAAAAGGGGTTCCACTGACAAATGTTAGGATAAGTTCAATAAATGGGAGACATAAGTAAGCAGAGGTAGAAGTAGAGCAGTATATTTTGCTGCTTCTGACCTGCTGCTGTCAGGAGCAGGTCAGCCCTCACCAACCCATTGCTGCCTCCTGATCATCATGCCCATAGATTTGGAAGTGATCCAAATGGTGGTGGCTTGGTGGCAGTGGCCTCTGTCACGTTTAGCACACGCCAGGGTCCCCTTAGGTCTTGGAGGTGCTTAAAGGTGGGGCAAACACAACTCCTCCAGGGGTTGGTCCACATTTGCACTTTGTTCTGTAAGCTGGGTGGCAGCTGGCAATTAGCAAAAAAGGCAGTGGTGCAGTGAATTATGGTCAATGATTTTTTCCACATTGTCTGAATCACTGGGTTCAGCAAAGAGAGTTGAATGCTGGGCAATGATCATCCATATAGCAGCATGTTAAAACCATTATTAAGTGGTTATGAAGTGATGAAGATCAGGATTATGTCTGTGTGGGATTTGTGTTTGTTTGTTTTTGTCTTCTGAAGAAGCTTAATTTTCTTTCCAGTACTGATGTTGCTTTGTCACTGGTGGTGGTGGGGTGGCTGATGTAGGTCAATAAAGGCTTTTTGGCTTTTACAGTTTTTATGAACAAGCATAGGCATAGGCACCGTTTAATGTCAGTGGTTCAGTATTTGCTGCCTGCATATTAAATGCAAGCTCAAAGAAAAAGATTATTGAGAATAAGTCTTAAAATTCCCTATCTATATTTGTCTTTTGCTCCATTTTTGCTGGAGAAAAAACCTCCTTGGAAAGACTTCCAAAAATCCCCTCATGAATATTTGCATGTATGCTTATGTGGGTGCCTTTGTGTACAGGGGTGTATCCACCTGCCAGAGACATTTTTGCTTCTTCCCCTTTAGTCTGGGAGTTTGTGGAGACTGAGACTGATGGTTCATTAAATTCATAAGGAAGTCTTTAAAGACCCTTCCTCAACCTGCTGTGGACCTTTTCGAAACTAGGAGAGCCAGGCCTGAGCAGGCCCATGAGACTGACATTTGGAAGTTTCTTCTAGGGAAGGGTCAAGGCTGGAGGAACCAAGGGTGTGTGTGCACAGACACTGCCAGAGCTGTATGAGACTTCTCATGGGGCCAGGCTCTGTTCTGCCTGTCTGTCTGCTTTCACCTGGATTTGCAGCGAGGGCTGCAACACCTGTACACGTGTAGAGAGGGGCATCTGGCTGCTGTGTAGGACACGCTCTTGTCAGCACGGATGCACCTGGAATTTTGTTGGGTGTCTGTGGAAGGCTGTGCTAGAGAGGTACCTTGTCCTGTCACTTGCCTGTGACAGGGTCTTGCTGTAGGTCCAAGGCAGCCCATGAGCTATGCTCCCAGTTACAGGACCCTGGTTCAGCATGTCAAAGGACAGGCCATGATTTTTTCATGTTGAGACCTTCCTAGGCATCCAGGTAATCCCAGGGCACTTCCCAAAGAATGTTATTTTTTGATCGTTGAGCGCAACAGTTTTTCTTGCCCACAGTCCTTGCGAGGAATGAGATCTAAGGCCTCTCACTGGGCTGCTCTGGTTGCATTGCATCCCAGGTTTTCTACTCTCCTATAAGAGTGTCTTTATTTAGAGCAAGTGAAGCTGTGAAAATCCATTACAGTTTCAGTGAAATTTATCTGTATTCATGTAGCTACTTTATATACTGTCAAATAGGCAGCGTATTTTGCAATTGGTGCAACAGTATGCAGAATTAGGAAGTATGTGGTTCAAATAAAATGAGTTAATATTTGCCTTGGTTTAAAAATGCAATGCTGTTATTGGGATGCAGTTAAATTGCATACATCTCCAAAGGGAATCTAACCTTTGTTTTTAAAATGCTTTCTACACCACATTTTAGGTCCTCTCTATTGATTTATATAGAATGGTAAAAAATAATATAAGGCTGTGTTAGATCCAGCAAGTAATCTTTATTTTGAAATTCATTATATTTTGTGTGATGAAGACACATGGTACTGTAGTGGTATACAGCAGAAGAAAATCTGTATTATGCAAAATGTGTTGTGAAGGGTGGACGTTAAGAATACCAAACACTTTCTGCTGCAATTCCTGTCATGACAAAAATCTCTCTTACTGATGATGTTGGATAAATATTTAAAGCTGAAACATTTTCCATGGAAAGATGCAGATTCAGTGGCATGAAAATAGTCTATGGACTTGTGAGACTTTGTTGAATTTCATGCTGAAGAAAATCCAACACATGCCAAAATAATCTGAATACTTTGCCTCAACTTTCAAAATGAAACTCCTGGTTTTTTATTTCAAATGTATTTCTTGCCTAGAACTCTATTTTCAGTAAAAAACGCAGTCGAAATTGAAATGATGTGTGCAACAGTGAGAGGATTTTCAGTTCAGTGACAACTGCTTTTTCTGTCCTCGTTCCCTTCTCCTCCCACAGCGGATTTGCCATCAACTAAAAATATCCATCATATTTGTAGATCTGTGTCTGACTACTCTATTTCACAGCTCTTTCCCTTTGTACTGTGCCATTTCTGCAGCTATCCCATGCTTCTCAAACATTGACTTTCAAAATTTTCATGATTGCTAGTCATCTGTCTTACCTCCATCAGACTGAGGTACCTGTATCCCTACACTATATCAAGTGACAGAGTTGGAGAAAGCTCTATTGGAATAACTCCTTTTCATCAGTTTAGGTTTTACTTTACCTTCTCAAGGCTATTGCCTGCTGTGAACTCTGCTGTTTCTTGGCAAATTTCCTCACATTTCATAAAGTCAGCAATGCTGGGATGATGCCTCCAGAACATCAGACGTCTCTTTCCAGTCAGTGTTTGAAACACACAAAATTTATTTCACAGTTCAAGGACTTTTTCTTTCTCTTTCCATGCCCCATCATGGGGCTGAGCTGTTGCAGAGATGAGGGGCAATGTCCAGGGTTAGAAGTACCTTAGCCCTGCTCCCCATTTCTACACAGCAGGTGGAACAATTGCAGCTCTGTTGTTCATCAAAGCAAGCACAGGTCTGCTGCAGGTGCCCTGCATGGCTGTGCCACACAGCAGAGCCATTTTGCAATCAAAAGCAGTTTATGATAATGAAAAAATGCCAGGAAGGGATTCTTTGTACCTTTATTAAGCTGTACAAAAGATGATTCATTACAGCTTCATGATGTGAAAGGCCCAGAACCTGCTCACTGGAAAGCAGTGTTGGGAAGAACTGTAGCAAATACTTCTTTTCATCTCTCTTGAATTTCATCACTAGCAGAGGTGTGAAGTGGCAGTCTAGATCCCAAACCTCACTCTCCAGCAAGAGCAAACTTCAGTAGATGTAGAAGAAGGTTTGTTAAAACACAGTGTAAGGGTTAACATGCAGCCGGAGGATGGACTGGCTCCAGCTGGGGGGACAAAAGTAGTTTGTTCACTCTTGTGTGCTGCAATTCTGACATGGGGCTGTTTCCTGAATTGGAAAATTGGCTTTTTGTATTGACAAAAGCCAGGTTACCAGAGCTTTTTCCTCTCAGACATGTCTCCTATGCAGAGAACCAAGAAATGGCTGTGTAATTCCTGCTCTGTTCAGAGGTTTCTTCAGAAAAAGGGTGTATTGAGGCTGCCTGTGCTGCCTGGGCATGCTGGAGCTGGCACAGCAGACCAGAGGACCAGGGCCTGGGGGAACTCCCATTGCGGGCATGCCGCATGTGCCCTGTCCCCACAATCATCTCTGGAGGATCCTGCATCCTTTGGAATATGCGGCTGCCTTTAATCCTAGGAAAAATTTTAGCCCACCCGTTCCAGGCTGGGCTTGGCATGCACCTGTCCGCAAAGAGGTGCCTGATGCTGGGGCTGGGGCTGCCCTGGTGCCCCCAGGTGCCCTGCTTCTGGCTGGGCTGGGACAGGCCCTGGCTGCCTGGCCCTGCCATCACCTGCCATGGGCAGCTGGGACAGGGGCTGATGGCCATGGGGACAGGTGTGGGGTCCTGGACCCTGGGCAGGGTGGGCGAACCCTGCGGGGCTGGCGTTGCACCTAGAGATAGGATGGAAAACACGCAGGGGGGAAGATGTGGCTGTATCCTGTAGCTGATCTAGTGATAGGCTTAGGGTAGCAGAGAGACAGAGCAAATAGCACGTCTCAGAAGGCTTTTAATCTATAGTGGCTTATTTAGTCATTTTAGTTAAATCATTTATTTGTGTGAAGTTTGGCCCTTTAACTGCAATACGTAGGTCTAGTACATGATCTGCTGTGTGGAGTATCTCACTCTGCAGGCAGAGATGTTTATATTTCAGGATTCTCTAAGCTGTTTCTGACATATCTTTGTTAGATGCATTATGCATTTTATATCTCATTCCTAACAGTGAAATACAAACCTCACACTTAGACATTTCCCACAAAGCAAAACCCCTCTGCAACTTAGAAATGCTGAACGCTGATTTACTGTTCATGTGTGAACAAATAAATTCCCCAGAAAGCTGTTGTTTGGAACGTGGGGCACACAGCTTGCCTCTGCAGCTGTGTGGTGTGGGATGAGGTCATCCCTGCCACAGAGCCAGCTCTGTCTGCAGCCCTGCTGCTGGAGAAAGCCCCAGACAGCCTGGAAGAGGAAGGGAAGGTGTGCATGGAGGGTCAAAGAGTGTAGGTTTTGTTATGATAAAACTCGTGCAATTGCAGACCTTGGGATTTGTAGCATGGTCTTCTGCAGCAGTGGCAATTCCAAAATGCTCCCTCACCTGCCTGAAGAGAGTGTGAGCAGCAGCATACCCCTCTGCTAGAAAAACAGATGAAAGCAAATTGTTCAAATGTGTAAGCTGGGAAAATGCATATGAAATGCCAACGGATTGTCATTACTCTTACTCTGTAATGGGCTACCCCATCTGATTCCAGAAACAGAATGTGACATTTTTTAGAGCGGTACCTCCAGAAAATTCACAAGACCCTGCTGCAAGACCTGGGCTGAAGTCTGAGACTTTACAAACTCTGCATCATTTGGCACAAGGCAATACGTCAATGTATGAGCATGCAGATGTTAATATCTTAGTGTAAAGAGGTTAGCACATTTAACATTCTGTGCAACTTCATGCAGCCTTTTTATACATTATATTCATATAATTATGATAAGCATTTTAATCTTCCCAGAAGCTTTGGGAACAAGCTTACTGAACTGTGACTTGGTGAATTTTTGAACTCTCTTAAGGCAGAATATGATGAATTATTAATGAACATGAAATACTTTTATGATGTTAGTGCTACTGGCAGTCTGGAAGACTTCAGTTTCTTGGGCATACCAGCTAAAAAAGAGATGAGAGATTTCTCTCTGTCTCTCTCATTTCATTTTTAAGCCAAAAACACACAATAAAATTACCTACAAAGCTGAATGAAAATACTATCCGTTGAGTCCAAAGGAAAAACAGAAGTAGAAAAATATTAGTAATGTGCTCTATTGAAAATGAAAAAAACCCAATAAATGAGAAAACCTACTGAAACAGATTTTGACATGACATAGTAAAGGAAATCGAAGAAGAAATGATATGCCAGAGAATCTACCAGTGGGTCAAGTCATGTCACAGAAAGCAACTTTGGATGAGGTTGACATAAACAAAGGCTTTTGTGTTGTTAATAAAACAGCACATAGATCGTGCTGCAAACTCTTTCTGTGTTTTCTGGGGAGAAAAAAAGTGCTTTAAACAAATGAGAAGACATATATATGAATTCTGACTTCAGACCCGTTCAATTTTACAGAACAGAGGCTGTGTTAAAGGAAGCTATGTAACATTAGAGACAAACCTGATATGTCAGGTTTAACTCCGTCACCATAAAGACCGGGACCCTGTGGCACACAGAGTTCTACAGCTGTAGCATACAGAAGAAGAGGTGTTTCCAGGATATTGTGGTTTCGAGGACTTTGCATTTAAACAATCATTGAAGAACAAAACATCATCAGTTGTGAATGATGTTTTGTCCAGTAATGCACTTGGCAGAAATCCATGGTTTCCTGGAAATATATTGGTCTTTTTGAAAATGTTGTTTTATTTTTTTCTGTGATGGATAGCTAATCATAACAAAGCCAGCTGGAATAGCTGATAGCTTGATGGCTGTAGCACTTACATGAAAACTTATGTTTCTTTGCTTCTCATTATTTTGGTGTATTATTCTGCCTTCTGTACTAAAAATTTTAAGCCTCCTTTTCTTCATATGATGGAATGAAAACACGTCCTAACACTGGAGAGTGGGAGTTGCCATTCAGAGACATTTTGTCAGGCTGGTCTGAGGGGACCTGAATGAAACTGCACAAAGCCAAGTGGAAAATCCTGTGTCTGGGGTGGAGCAATCCCATTCTAGTACTGGCTGGGGACTGTTTGGCTGAGAGCAGCTTTGCAAAAAAATGACTTGATGGTCCCAGTGGATTCAAGTTCATTGGAACTGGACAAGTTCACTTTGTGAAAAAAGGTGAGCAGCCCACTGTGGGCTGCAGGAGCTTAGCCAGAAGGCCAAGTGATTTTTTCACTCTATTCAACATTTTGAAACCGCCCTTGGAGAGCAGTGTCTCTTTTTGGCCATACCAGTAAAATAGACACTGATATACTGGAGTGAGTCCAGTGAAGGGTGGGCAGGGGACTGGATCAGCTGTTGGAACTGGCTCTGCTTGGAGGAGGGACTTGGACCAGGTGACTCCCAATCTGCATGAGTCTGCAGTCCTGTCTTGCAGAGTTGGAGCTTTTGATGTCAGTTGTGCAAATCCTTAAACAGGGTTTTCTGTGCCATGTAACCATGGCCTCATTTTCTTTAGCTGTGCTGCTGTGTTTTCCCAGAGTTTTAGAGGAAGTGGCAATCCTATGTGTTTGTGCACATCAGCTCTGCCAGTTGTACTGGCTGGAAGATTTATTGCAACGTGAATAATGTGCTGCCTTTTATTTCTGAGCCAAGGACCAAATATTTGTGAAGATGTGAATGCACATTTTCTGGGTACTGAAAAAAATGTAACTGGGATTAAAGGGTGTTCAGGAAGACTTATCAGCTTTGTCTTCAAGGCAAGCAAAGAAAAAATACTTAAGAATTTCAAAGGAAATCTGGATATTATAATTTTATCTGCTGGTACGTTTTATTTACAGTGTGGTATATTAGAAATTGTAAGAGATTTTTGAAAATGTTATATTGAATGTGAAAATGCACAACCTGTTTGTAGCAGTTGTCTGTAGTTTTGCAGGATTTTCTTTCCCAATTATGTTGTTGTATTTTGCTGCAGGATGATGAAAGGTACATCTGCATTGTCTTTCCTATATGCTGACTTGGGAACAGTTTTCCCTCTCAGGTGGATGTATCCTCTGAGTGCTGATGGGGGTTTCATGTTTTGATAATACGAAAATTCAATTTCCTTTTTCATCTCATATATCCAGATGTCCTGCATTGACTGGCAATACATTTCTTCTTGTTTACTCCTGTTTGTGCAGTACTGGACTTGCCTTCAAGAAGTGGCAGTATGTCAGAGATTGGTAACAACAAATAGGTAGATTTACCAACTCAAATCAACCAGATATGCATTCAGGATAGTTTAGAGCTACTTACAATATAGCTCAACAAAAAACCCCAGTTGTATAAAGCATTACTTCTTACTTGAATAATTCTGTCATTAGAGAAAAAAAAGGAACCCTATATTTTATTTAAACATCACTCAAAAAATTAGGTTTTGGAAAAAGAACTTCAAAAATGAGATTTGAACCTAGACTTTGAAATCCAGACCTGGACTATTTATTCCATGATAAGTCTATATACACTTAAAGAAAACAGTTTAGCAAAGTAGGCCCATTTTCATTTTCCTGAGACTGAAAACTTCACAGTATGGAAACATTCCTGAAGAATACTTATATCCTATCAAGGATATTAACATTCATTTTCTTTGCTAACCATTAATTTTGAGTATTCAAGTTCAAGATTTGCAATTATTTGCTCACTGGAGTATTGCTCATGGAATGTTTTTTGGTACACAAATATTCCAGATGGTTCAAGAGAAAAGGAGTTTATATGAAATTATAATGAAATTACAAGAAATACCATGATGGAATTCTTTGAAGTGTTTTGATGACAGTTTGAGGAATTTATAGACACAGTCAGAGAATCATCCAGTTTGGGAAAACTTCTTCCTGAGCCAAGCAGTCCATGCTCCTTGCTGTGGTAGAGCTGGATAATTCCATGCAGTGCAGAGGGCAAGAACTGGTGCTTGCAGTGAATTTCATGGAATTATCCCAGCTGTATGGAGCTGTGGACCCTACACATGCTGTCATAGGAAAATCCTTTCTGTGCAAGTAAATAACAATGTGCTGTGTTGTTAGCAAAGGGCAATCTGTCCACTCTGACCCATTAAATTCCTTACTGTTCCAACCCTTCATAACCATCCACCTCCATAAGCCTGATGCCTACTGTACAGATTTCATGGAAAATGTAGTCTCATTGCTTTCTATTTCCTCTGAGATTCACCAAAGTATTCGTTTGATTTCCATCATGCTACTAAGTGAGTGGGAATAAATTACTGTGAGAAGAGAAAGAAAGCACAAATCTATTTTTGGTCTTAAGGAAATGAATTAATTTAATCTGATATGATTCCTCCTGACAAGCACATACTGGCTACCATTTCACATCACCCCATCAAAGCATAAAGATGTTTGCAAATGGGCAAAATCATTCACAATTTGCCAGCTGGCTAGCTAGGCTGCTTAGACTTTAACTGTTGAAGTTCCATTTTTTTGGTGTGTCTCTATTATGTGTGTCTCTATTAGAAAATGTATATTGATATTAACTTCAATAGACAGCAGTTTAACTTACTTATGTCTTACAAGGTGTGCAAAACTCTTATGCCTGAGAATATGGCTGGGCTGGGATTCTGCTGCTACATAGAAATGCTTCCTATAGGAAACAAAAAGAAAGGAAGCTTTAAATATTTGCCTTTTTTTTTTTTTTTATATATTCACATGGAGGTAGTTCCAAGATCAGAGAACTGATCAGGGGACAGTTAAAAGTTTTAGGAGACATGACATATTTTCGAACTCGTGAGCTGGTTTTAGTCTGCATGGACAGCAGCTCTTACCTGCTAAGTAGGTAAAGGCTTTGCTGGCCTGGAAACCGCGTGTCCATGCCTATTCCATGCAGGAACTGGAGCTACAGCAGTTTACCTCACGTGCTATGAAGGGATCATTACACTGCTTCTGGATTACCTAGGGCTTCACACTCGTGAATTGACAGGTTTATACAAGATCCATTTGGCTTCCAGTGTGGCAAAGCTGCTGGAATGACATCAGTGATTATTTCCTAGTAATCTCTTGGAAGTGCACTCTGGAAGGGGGAATGTTTATTGCAAGTACAGTTCAAGTAAGGAACTGTTTTGGAAGATATTCAAACTTGGAGAACTGGCTTTGGAATAAATGTGCAGAGAGACTGATTAATCTTATGACACTGGAGAGCATTAAATAGCTCTATGAATTAATGGTTTCTTTGAGCTGAGTCTGTTTATTGCTTTGGAAAAAACCTTTTTCAGCAGTAGGAGAGTTTTGAGTCCTAACACCTTTTTTTTTCCTTTGTTGGATTGTTTGTTTTTAACTTAGACAGTTCCTGTCTGAACTGACTCATTTGGAAATTGAATTGTGAGGTTGCTTTGTACCGTGGAGATTTTGTTTTGAGAAGGAATTTACTTGTAACAAGGAAATGTGTGGGGAGACAGGGAAGCAATGAAATCCTAAGTGTTCTTTTGATGGATTAAATAATGAATTTTCTTTAAAGAACCACACAATAAGGTAATCTTGGGATAGCCTAGTTCTTAACTGACTTTTTAAAACTGTGTGTGTTTTGATTTGATTGATTTTGGATGAATGCCCCTTTGCTGGAGGCTTTCATATTGTTTAGACTTGGCTTTCAAAACTGATTTGGGAAGGTTTTTTTCCTCAGAGTATAGCAAATACATTATGTACGTATTTGGGCTAATTTCTCTCCATGTATTTATTAACTGTTTCCATCATTTATTAAGTGTTGTTTTTCACTTTTTAGAATGGCTTTGGGAGACCTTTATGTGTATCTGCTTGTGTGCCTGTATGTGGGGTCTATATTTGTCATTCTTGCAAAGCAAACATAATTTATAATAAGGGGTTCATGTAAATCAGTACTGTAATTATCATATTGCTCTGTGGTAAACCAGGTTAGGTCTTCTGCTGTGTCCTCAAAGTTTCTCATTGTTTTGGGTTTAGCACTAAAACATTCTGTTGTACTTGTCCGTAGTTTATTTAGTGTCATCTTTGAATCTGTTTTCATCTCAATATATTGATAGGGGGCTTGTAGTGCCAGTTCTTGTCTTTCTCAGTGTGTTTCATTTATTTATATGAACAGAGTGGAGAAATGGGCATAGCTAAAGACAGCTAGGGAACAACAGATCCCCTGTGCAGCATTTAGGTGGATTAATGATCCATCCAGTGTGAGATTCAGGCTTAGGCAGACACTAAAATTGAATAAATCAGAAAGAAAAAAAAAAAAGAAAAAGAAAAGAGCTTTACTTCAGCCCTGATAAGAACAATGAAGCCTTTTGGTGTTATTCTGTTGGTTGTCCTTCCAGACAATTTATGAACTTATGAAATCAGGTAGAGATACTCAGGTAGCCTGTCATGCACAATAAAAGAAAGAAGAGACAGAGAGATCAGAACAAGAGTGGGATGGAGTTGGAGGACACTTCTGGCCAGCCCCATTTATTGTTAGTATGAGAGTGTTATGAATGAGACAGGGAACCAAGGAAAGGTGAAGATTACTATTTTGACAGGGCAATTGGATGTTCTCATGTAGAAATGCCTTTTAACATGTTCAGGATACTGTTCTGAACCTGTCTGTTGAATCTGGTTTCATTCTGCTATAGGTCTGTTTGGTTCATGCCTTCAGGAAGACTATTGATTCTATTCAACTTGAAATTTTTTGTATGTGGTTTCATGAAATTTGGTCTTGCAGAGACAGTGTAGGCTGGAAAAGCCTGACTGCAGAGCTATCAAAGTCCTATCACAATGCTTAGAATGAGATCTTGCCAGAGTTTGCTCTGGACTGAGTTATTTTAAAAAGGAGTTCATTAATAATATACACGATTGAACAGTTCACATATTTAAAGTATGTAAACTTCTTAGATTAAATTATCGGTTTAGAATAAAAATCAGATTATAAACCATGTCTCTAAAACAGGAAAGATGGCTCAAATCACTGCAATGGAGTTAGGTAAAGTCCTCAAAAGCTCTATTTAGGAGGATGAAATTAAATAACAAATACAGAGCAGGGAATAATTGATGCTATGACAGCCAAATCACAGAAATTGCAACAAATTCAAGAGTAGATTAGAGAGACTGGAGAAAAAGAGTTTGTAAAAAATGGGTTGTACCTGACTGTGAGTGTCCTGTGTGGAAATGCTCTTGGCATGCTCCTACAAACAAGAAGCTAGAGCTGGTTTAGAAATGGAGCAGAAAAGTTTAGAAATTGAAATGTGTAGGTGTAGCATGAGAGGTCTACAGAGACTGTTGTTCTATATAGTTAAAAACAACCTTTCCATGCAAACATTTTGATTATATTAATTTTTTGTAGCTGTCCCCAAATGCCAAGGTACTCTTTGTTAACCCTAGTGACTGGAAGAAATGTATATTTTCATGTTGTTGCCTTTACATCACATAGTTCACTGTGATGGTGAGCACAGCTTTGTGGGCAACACATTCCCCTCCACATAACCAGATCAGTGTGTCTGCTTCCAGGTTCATGTCTGGTCTGTGGAAAAGGGGAAGGAGAGGCAGGGTGGTTATCATGAGAACAGTGAGTTGAGCTTTTTCTTTGCTATTCTTTTCCTTGGGAGCAGAGGAGGATCATCAGTGAAAGTGGGGGAGAGGTACAGAATGCTGTAGAAGGGATTGTCATTCATTTCCCAATGGCATCCTGGGCATGTGTGTGTGTAAGTGAATTGCAAAGAAGATGGACTTTCTTGTTTGGCTTTATGTAATTTATAAGTCTCAGACAAAGCACCGGGCTATGGCTTAGTGCCTGGGATACTTGTCTAATGATTTTCTTTCTCCAGTGGTCTTTTCCCAGTAAGCAGGACAGATGCTGTTAGACCTCTTCTGAGGATGTATATTGGGCTGCAATTCCACCTGAGACTCTGGATTAATTGTTGAGCCATCTCTGTCATTGACTAAAAACCCAAAAAATTGAATTTAAAATTAGGTTCATGTCTGCAGAATTTCAGTGACAGCAATTTGGACAGAGAAAATACCGGAATTTACTTGCAGGCTTATGGCCAAAATGTGAGCTTTTCTGGAATTCTCCGAAAGTATAAAACTATAAAAAGTATAAAAAATGTATGTACATACTTGGAAATGTGTGTAACATAGACAACTGAACCCCTCTTGGCTACTTGTCTTAAATGAGACAATGTTGTCAGGGAAAAACAAAAAGAAGGAAGATTTCTTCATGTATGGATATTATTTACAGAGCTGTTGCTTCCCAGTGGAGTTATAAACAAAATGAATAGAGGTAAAGGGTTCTTTTGTTATTTCTTGCAACTGCAGAAGCAGAAGAATTTCTATGTTTATGAAGAGAGAGTAATCTTGACTGGAGTTCAACAAGAGCTGTTGCATTCACCCATTCATCTAAACTTGCAGCTCCCATTTTTTTTTCACTCTGTACTTAGGGTTTTATGAGAGAGTTTTCCTTACATTTCTCCTAACACCCTCCTGCACACAGACTTTCTTGGACTATCTGACTTAGTGGTATAGCACTAGACAAGAATGGGGCTTAACATGAGTATTGACATTGTGTTATCTTCAAAATGTGGTCTTTTTATCTTCCACTTGAAATATTAATAAACTTCAAAAGCTACTTTTAATCTGAAATAAAAAGCTCTGGGGATATCCTTAACTATGTCAACACTGCTGCTGCATCTTGATGATAATCTTATCATGCAAAGGTGAAAAAAAAAGGGCAATCTATAAAACATGTGCTGCACAAGGCACTGCAATTTCGAATTACAGATGTCTGGGTATTGACCCATGGATCATTTCAATTACTTACTTCTGTAGATATGCACGATCCACCACCAGCCTACCACAATTTGGTTCAGATAGTCGATTGGCAGACAGAAATGTTTCCTTTAGACTGTTGGCAGGTTGTCTGATAAGTAAATGCTGAGGTGATGTCATGTTGACTTGCTGCAATATGATGGAAAGTAACAGTGCGAACCATGTATGCGACAGGAAAAAAGACAAGGTCGTTTTCCGTGATAGCATCATGCCCTCAGCAGGAAGTGCTGGTGCAGCAGAGTTGAGTCATCAGTACTGGAGTTCATCCATCAGCTGCAGGGAAAAAAGGAGACAGGCATTGAAGGCGACTCATTTGCAGAATTTGTGCTCCTGAATTTCTGTGAGGTAGTGGATGAATTCCATAGAAAGAGGAACTACTGTGTGTTTAAATAATTAAACACATTATGGGGAATAATTTGTCCTTTTTGGAAAGTGTAAGTGACAGCTCTTGTTTTATTGCATGTATGGTGGAAATATGATAGGCGAAGAATGCAAATGGAGACAAAATGAGCAATTCTCTTTTAAAATTTTCAGTTGAGTTGTGTACCTATTTGAAGGGAAGTTCAACACTTTTTCGTTTGTTTTCAAATGGCCAATGGATTTAGAGTTAAAAGTCCCATCTGTTGTAGTTAAAAATCCAGCCTGGTGATGACAGAAGTTTATATTCAAATGCTGGTAAAAATTCCAGTGGCCATTCCTACCAGAGTTAACCCCTGTTATCTGTAACAGTTGCCCCTATTTAAGTAAATGTCTGACAAAGATTCAATATGCCTTTATAATAGCAGAAAAGACCTAGTCAGTGGCAATACAAAATATAGTACAGGCTTGGCTTCAGAGATGTGGGAAAAAGCCCCACTCTGCATGATTTCGTGAAAAGTACAGAGCAAAGTGATATATGGAGAACAAGTTACATATGTGTATAAAATACTCCCTCTGCTTTTATGCATTTGTATACTGAAACCACTTGTGTTGTCCTCCTTTCAGTTCAGCTAAGTCAGCTGCTGAACTGGGGCTGTTTCCAGGGGCACACAGGGCTGAGGCTGAATTATTGACTGAAACACTCCATTCTGGTCTCCTGGGACATCTGAGCATTTCAAACCCATTCATAATAACAGAGCCCAATCCTGTGCTGTAGGGCAAATGACTCTGCATCAAATGGCCAGCATGAAGCAGCAGCCACTGCACATCCTATTACCTCCTACTGCTTCTCCCCTGTGCTGTTTGTGCAAGGAAGTGTGGTCCAACATTTTATTATGCAGAACTCAACTGTGGAAAATCTGGCACATCTATATTACCTTCTGAGCTCCATTATATGCTCCTTAGCCATAGTGAAATATTTGGTACAAAATATGCAATTTCAGCTCAGAAAAGTATCTAGAAACAGCTCATGTACTTGTTTAGGTTTCCTATTGTGTTTCCCACCCCCCAAACAGAGGTTTTTAGGAAATCCTGGTAAAGCCATAATTCTAATCATAAATGAATGGCTCTCTGTAATGCTGGTCTCCTTCTCTAGAGCTCTCAGACATTAATGGCAGGGCTGGAGATCTATATTAGGCACTGTGACAGCAGGAGGAAATCTGGCAGTCTTACAGTGTCATTTGGTGGAAAATACATTGGAGCTGCTTCTGGAATAAATTTACATGAGAGCAAAGAGGAATTAAATAGAGACGAAAGCACAGATTTGCTTGCAATGATGTGGATGAGGATGGCAATTGCACAGAATGTTTAGTTGCAAGTCTCCCTTCTGTTATTGTGCTTCTGAGTGTTCAGCAGATGTCACTGGTGATGGGTGACGTGAAGGCTGTCTCTGTTCTTCAGATCAAAAAAGAATTGTCACAGCATCTCTATTTGTCAGTGGCTTGGGAGAGAGACAGCTAAATGCCAGAGGTTTCACTGCAAATGACCAGACATCAGCTAAGACATACAGTTGTGTAGCTGATTGCTGGAAGATTAGTGCCTCACAAATGGATCTGCCTGTACTGAAGCTGTTCTAAGAACGTGGAAGCAGACCAAACACTAATGTGCATTCACACATACATGCACATGCAAGCATATATGTGTAGATATATGTTCATATATAAATGCCCAGGTACTGGGCTGGTGGTGGAACAGAGAGACTTTACTTGTGTCTCACAGTGTGGCATCTCAGGGCTGTTTATGAACTTCTTGCTCTACTGTGTTAGGTCCTCTGAAATTCTCAGAATTGGCACAATCATGGAGACCTCTACCTACAGAGTAGAAAAAAAAACTTTCTACTCCTAGGATCAAAAAGGATTTAAAATACTCTCTGAAAAAACAATTGTGTTGTTTCCAGATAAAAAGCCGTGTGTTCTGTAACAGTTGATTAAAGCAAATCTGGAAATACCTGAGGGACACCCAAGAACCTTCATGTATTAGAGAATAAAACCTCCCACCAGTCTACTTCAAAGAAATTAAAAGCCAAGTGAATGTAAAGACTGTGTCAAAGAAATGGGAAAACATAATAGTGAATGTACTTTCCAGAAATCACACACACAGCAAATAACCAGAGGCTTCCTGTCAGAGGGATGTGAATAAAAAAAAAAATAAAAATCTTTGCAAACAAATGGAATCTTTTCAAACCAACCCTCTTCCAGATACATAACAACTCTGCTGGTTGTATGAAATAGAAGGAAACCTAAATTATGGCTAGCATTAAATTCACATTTCTGAAAAGTTCTGTACATTGCAACGTGAAAGGACTCAAAGCATTACCATCTTGTGTAACACTCTTTGCAAAGTGCTAAACATTATCTCAGTTTTAAACGTTTTGCAGTACTTTAAAATTTACAGGCCAAAATGTTTTTCTTTGATCAGTCTGGAGTGATGTGCATAAGATGACAGACTTCATGGAGACAGCTCAGTGTGCTGGTTCAGAAACATTTACAGAGATCTCAGCTTATTACCATGTTTATTTGTTGCTGGATTCTCTTAAAGGTCTGTTAGCTGAGACATACCAGCATAAAGATTCTGCACAACAGGAGTAGTGCTGTTTTACAGCTGATTTTTGAATCTGTGGCAAGTGCTGGTTACATAAGGAATTTGCAGATTTGGTGCTGCTTAGAATTCAAGGCATAGAAGCCTAAACTGAAGATGACTGGTTTGTCATTCTGCAATGCAGCCATGAGCACACACTGTTCCAGAGGCTTGGGTTACTGCAGATCAATAACCTTTGTGTCTGAAAAATAATTACCACATGGAATTTGAGTTAATTTACATTAAGTCCTAGAAAACATAGATAACTACTTTTTTTTAATGATGTCTGCAACCTGGTTTGTTTGGAAACATTTTCACTACTAGAGACAAGCAAGGAGGAGAAGGCAAAAATCTGAAATTAACGATACCTTAAATCAGTCCTCTGAATGGGGAAGAGTCTATTATTACTGATAATGCTTTTACAGAGGTCCAGGGAAGGTTTATGTGCATATAAGGTAGCAATGCTGAAATCCTTTCAAGGAGAGGATAGAATGTTTGGAGCAGAAAGCTGAGAAAATGCAATGATTTAAGTCAGAGCAATTACAGACCATTCCAGTTGCTTTGTCCAAATTTTATCATTAAGAATAGCAGGTCCAAAGATAAATATTTCTGAGCCCTTGAGGCAAAGCTAGAGTGAACTCTTATCTTAACACCAGAAGCTGCCACTACAAGTTTGCATGTCAGATTTTTTCTTAAGCTATTGCATACTTTTTTCACAGGACTTCAGCACCTTTCCTCAACATAGTAGCTCAATGATAAAAAAAAAAGTTCCATTATGGCAATGTTAAAAGTAACACTTTACTAGCACATTTTTATGCTGGTATCGAGTGGAGAGGAAAAGCGCAAAACCCTAAAATCAGGAGATGCTTCTAAAAATTACACAAAAATGCAATCAAATTTGTAACACGTGATAGTGCATCAGGCCAGTTTAATAAAGCTTTTAACTGACAGGCAACCTGCTTCTCAGGTTACCTTGGTTTTGGTGGAAAGACTGTCTCTCTCTCTCTTTGTGTTCAGCAGCAATGGTATGTGGGCTTCCTACTGCAATGGAAAGAAAATCTTATATTACATTGTGTTATGTTACACTGCATTTTGAGGCATTTCTTCAGGTCACAGTGAAAATCTGGACATTTAAACATGCAGAATTCAAGGATGGTGAAACAACTTAGAGTGTCTTAATGTTTTAACAAAACCACAAATGCACACTGTAGAGAGGTGAACTGTTACCTGGCAACTCAAATAAATATCCAGGCTGTTACAAATTTGGGAAAACGTAAGTTCTCATTAAAAAAAGAAGGTGGCGTGACAACAATGAACTTACAGGTTTATGTGGGGTTTTCCAGAGGTCTCTTGCACCAAGAACATAACCTTCACTTTAGTTAGGACTGTCTTATAACTTGTTGTGTAACATTGTGGAATCACACAGGTTGGAAGCAATCTCAGGAGATTATCTGGTCTCACTCCCTCTTCAGAGCTATCAGTATTGTCTTTTTCCTTCCAGAACTGGAGAGTTCTGTGTTATTTTTCTCAAATTAATTCCTAGAAGTCCTAAAACTTTATGTCCGTTACTTTTTTCCCCCTGACGTGTAGTACCGTAGCCTATAAATGGCATGATTTCATCATAAAAAAGCAGAATGGTTTTGATTGAAAGGAACCTTGAAGATCATCTTTTTCCACCTCACCTGTTGTGGACAGGGACACCTTCTACTGGACCAGGTTGCTCAGAACTCCATCCAGCCTGGCCTTGAACACTGCCAGAGATCCACAGCTTCTCTGAGCAACCTATTCCAGTGCCTCACAGTGAAGAATTTCTTCCTAATATCTAATCTAAACCTACTCTCTTTCAGCCTGAAGCCATTTCCTCTCGTCCTGTCACTACTTGCCCTTGTAAATAGTCTTTCTCCAAGTTTCTATGTGCTGTTCCTCAGCTTAGCCTTATATATTTTCTTTCCTGCTCTCTAAACCTTGACACTTTCTTGTGGTCCAAAAGTGGAAGATATGAAAAACCTAGTAATTTTCTCATTGAATAATTTCACCCAAAATTCATTCTTTTCTGGTAGAGAAGGGCCTCTGGGGAGTCAGCATGAATCTGTGGCTCCTTGAAATACAAGGAATAACTTATTTATCTTTGTGGTTCACATATCTTAAGAGAAAGCCTTATGGGATGATGTTGATCTTGGCCTGTCTATAAGAAACCTTACTCTTTCTACTTCACTTGCTGCTGCCCAAACACAATGAGCTTTGAGAAACTTAGTTAACTGTTCCTCTCCCATCTAGACATGAGAAATGAGAAATAAGAAATAGAAAGCTCTTTTCTGTGTAAACCATGCATTGGAATTGGTGTAGTTTTATTTTTCTGGGTATGGCTACTACCATACTTATTACTATGGCTATTACCATACTCATTACTAGAGTATGTGAGTGATTCCCAGTAGCATTTTAAGAAGAACAATAATATCTGTCACACACTGATCTGCTCCTTGGGTGGGGAAGAGAAGTACTTGTAAGATCTCTGGAGTTTTTTTAACACGTATGTTGTGCGCTACTGTTAATGAGGGCAAAGTCAAAGAAATGTGCCTTGTGCTTGCAAGGCACTGGGAGTTGTGAATGCTCATAATTTCTTAGAAATGCACATCTGTAGATCAGGTCCTGAAATGGTCTTTGACCTCTTTGTAGAGCACAGCTACTAAATTAATTCTTATTAAAAGTTGGTTACCTTCTGAGGCTTGCTGGCTTTTACAGAGATCTGCTTAGTAATTTTTGTGAGAGCCACAGAGTAGAAACACAAGGACTGCTTCCACATTTACAGAGGCAGAACTCTCTGGGACCAAGGGATTACTTCTTGCCAAGAGAATGTTGATCCTTTACAATAACAACTATAAAGGTATCTGTGATTCCAAGTATTATGGATAGCTAAAATAGACAGAAGAATAAAGTTTTATATATTTATAGTGTCATAAGTAGTTCCAGCACTTTATTTTAGATGGATTTCCATAGGCACTGAGGCTCTGTGCTGGGATGTGTTGTGTGTTACTGGGTTACTGCAATTGTCTCATCCACCAGAAAGATCTACAGTTTTCTTGACAACTTGACACTCTTGTTTAAGCATGGCATCCCCACACTTTTCAGTGTTAGTGAGGAATCTCAAATTACTTAATTATAAATACCTAAATGTTGTAGATTGTGGCCAGAGATAATCATGAAGATCCTTTTGTGTAATCTGTGAAGAGAGATACACATTACACAGAGTGATTTATCTGACCCATAGATGAAATAAATTGCTCTCAGGAGGTGAGCACCTCTCACTATTGATAAGTAAAGGGAATCTAGAGTGACACTGTCATCCTTAAATTACATCTGTCATTCTTTTCTGTGCCTGTTTCAGGGCAGATAAATCCTACTTATATTTGTTCACTGACTGGCTAAGAAGAACCAAAAAACATTAAAAATGTCATTCTATTTTTTAGTTCACTACATATTTCTTTTGTGCTGAGGCTCATCTTCAGCTACATGCTTCACCCTTGAAGCACTTCACCTTATCCTATGCAAAAGAGCTTGACTGTATGTGTGAACAATATCTCTGTGTGTCATTATGGATTATGGGCATTTACATTATTAGCATTTAAATAGTCCATATAATAGGTAGTAAAGAAAACCCATCATATGGTACACCAAAGTAATAGATACCAGATGAAAGTGAAGTTTTCCCATCAGGTTTTGATGGATACATTCCAAAAAGACTCAAAACATTTTAGCAAATTACCTTTTGCTCCTGTCATCTCTTTTAGCAAATGTCTCATAATCTCCATAAGACCATGTAACTCACAGTCAAATGCTGCAGATATGTCCCAGATGAGAAACCATCTTCTGTGTTCCTTCTGTGGATAGGGGATCATCTGTGCTGCTAAAAAGGCTCCATTCTGTGTTCTGGCATGATTTCAGACTGTTCCAAGTTTAGAATTTGAGCATCAGTTAGATGAGGTTGTAGCTGGCCTTTGTTTAGTTACACTCCAAGCTCATTCAGGAATGGTGTGGCAGGTTGGAGATGAGGGAGTTGGTGTCCAGAAGTGGTTTCTCAGGGACTGCAGTGTGTGGTTTGGAGTTATTCCCAGCTGTCACATATTAGAAAATGCATAGATGGAAGTGAGTCCTAAAGATAAGACTTTTTTTTATGGTGAATTAATGCTGTGAAATTTAGTAATAAATTTCAGTGGATGTGTATAGAATGGCTATCAGTTGCTAGCAAGTGTGAACTTTTCATTGCAGCAGAGCTAATATGACTGTTCTCTTCGGGTATGAAACAAGGGTTTAAAAATCTGTTATGCTTCTTTTTGTCCATGTTGAGTCTTTCAAGAACTGTCAAAATTTCAGTGGTCATCATTCCTCCTGCACAGAATATCAGACAACCAAAAAGTACATAGTCAGTAATGAGAAACCATCTTCTTAGTAGCCAAGCTGTGAATGTTCAGTGGTCAGTGATTATGAATCACAGTTCCTTTCACTCTCATCCTTTAGATGGAGTAATGTTTGCTATTACCACTTTTTAAATGGAGTTTGTTGGAGGGCAAGAATTTTGGTCAAGGAAAGAATTTTATCTTTTTTTGTGTCTGATGTCTGGTAGATGTGAATGCTGTGATGTAGACAACGAAGATTATAACACTTTGGTCTTTAAATCCAGGTGATGCCTGGAGTACAGATAATTTTTTGAAGTTTTACAGACAATCAGTCATTTGTATTTCCTTGCAAAATATTTAATGACCTTCCTGGTAAATTTACTGAAATCTTCAAAAGTGCAGCATGTTGCACTTGGCCTTTTTAAATCTCATGATATTCTCATGGGCCCACCTGTGCAGGTCCCTCTGGATGGCATTTCACCCCTCAGGCATGTCAGTGGCCCCACTCAGCTTGGTGTCATCTGCAGACTTTCTGAGGGTGCGCTCAGTCCTGCCGTGTCATCGATGAAGATATTAAACAGAGCTGGTCCCAGTGTGGATCCTAGGAGATAACACTGATCTGCATCTGGGTATTTTGTCATTGACACTACATTCTGGGTGCAGCCATACAACCAATTTCTCATCCATTGAGCAGTTCACCCATCAAATCCATATCTCTCCAATACAGAAAGGAGGGTGTTGTGCTGTGAATCTCTCAAGATATAATACAGTGATCCATTATATACCATGAGCCTTTTGAAAACTTACCTTGCTCTCATTATTGTGAAATTATTTGCATTGTTTAGAGCATTTAAAAAAACTAAACTGGCAATCATGTTCAAGCTGTTGTTCTAGACATGTAAGGGCCATGACTACTAGGTGATTCCATTCCTGCCTAACCTTCTTGAACAGATAGACAGTTTCATCACAGTAGCAGAAACTTGTAGAAGTGGTGATGCCACTTAAGTCAAGGTGAGTTAGGTGACTTATTTTAATTTAGACATTAATTTCCAGAGGTGAACTTCCCTGTTTTGTTTCTGGTTATTCATGTCTGGTGCCCAACCTCATCCCTCCACAGGTCTCTACTAAGGACTCATCTGTAGGACTGTGGAAATGTCCTAGAGAATCGGAAATCCTGATTACACAGATCACATTTGTGAGTAGTACACTGTTCAGGAAAGCTCATTTCTGCTGGTGCTGTCACTTTACAGTGGAAGTTTAAAAATAACTGTGATCTAATAACATGAATGTATACATTTTTTATTCTCCCCCTCCGTAAGGTCTGTTTCCTTACATTTTGAACCAAATTAGTTTCTATTGATATTGTTACCTTTATTTGTATGAGGCACTTTGCTGCACAAACCAGTAGCAATTACTTCACATTTGCTTTGATCATAACTCTTGTTAGGCTGTTTAACTGCTGTGTGTATTCAAATGGGGTTTGCCTTAAAAGGGAACAAAAGCTTTTCAGGTCCTTAACACAATGCAACTGAGCCAGTCACATTTGAGATTTATCAGCTGATTTTGCTCTTTTAAATATAAATAATCTGTTGTGTTCCTTACTTTTTAACATTTTCAGACAAAAGCAGCAAGTTATTTGCTGATGAATTTTTGATAGTCCTGTGTCATAGGGTGTTGGCTGTCTAAGGAGTTTGATAATACGATATTGAACTTTTCAATTCTAAATTATTTAACTTTCATCCTTTACCACAGTAGTTGTGGCGAATCTGGTATCTAAATGGTGTAGAGATTGTTTTGACAATCTCCGCTTATGGTAACCCAGCCTTTCTTGCTCAAGACATGAGCTTTTCATCCAAACTTTCTCATTGATACATCACACCAGCAAGTATTCTAAAATCTTTGAAATGCATGTAATATTATTTATTTTTCCTGACAAGAGAAATGCTTGAGTTAGCTGCACTGAGTGGGAATGAGAAAGTGCAAGGCCAAAGCAGGACTAATGAATTGAGTTAAGCCAAGGTTAGAAATGGCTGATTGTTTTTCTCTGCTGTGGCATGCTTCCTTGTACATCTGGTTAAGTTTTGAGTTTTCTCTTCTTAGGCATCAGTTTCAGTTCCATTTTTTCAACCCATGTATAGCTGTTGTAGGACATACTAGTTGCTTCACAAGAGAAGAGTTTGCAGAGTCCTGAATCTTTTAGTTAATGACATTGGAGCCTGTTTCACTTGAGTATATTGACTTAGTACATTTCAGAGCATTTATTTTCTCTGTTGCAATTTCTTGGAAATGAATAAAGACTTTTGAGGAACAGCTTCAGGGAATATCCCTAAATGACCCAAAACAGCACAGTATGGAAACCAAATCACACTTTTGTTTTTAAAGATGAACATTTCCGACCATATTCTGGTGCAGAGACCCTAGTGGTATTTCTTTCTTTTCCCTTCTCTTCTGTTAGGTGAAGAAATCCTGGTTTCACTGTTACCGCTCACATCTTTCATGAGCTCTTCAACTGCAGCATTACCTTAAGTACTGGCAAAACTTGCAGTGGACCTAAGTGATCTTGCATGAAGTGTACCAAATCCAGTGGCATAATAACACATATAAAATACAGAAGTTTGCCTGAAAAAACGTGTTAGAACAGTAACTTAAGCAAGGGAAGAGACATACAGTTTCTAGGTACAGATTTAGTACTTCTTTATGTCTATACAGCCTAAGTCAAGAGCTCAATGTTTGAGGGCTGGGAGGTGAAAATACATGCATTTGTCTGCTTAAGCAATATATTTCCCTTGCTTTGAATTTTACAGTTGAGAATACAGAATGTATCTGTTGTAAAGAAAACAGACAACTGTGCACTTCATAGAGAGTTACTGTACTTTTAGTTTTTCACATTAAAATAGAGTAAAACTTCTGCTAAGTACAAGCTTGAGAAGTGTGCCTAAATATCTTAAAATTCAAGAATCAGTATTTAGGCATCTGTGATTTTAAAAATATTAACCAATAAGATATATACATAATATTCTTTGGGTCTGGGAACCCAAGATCAGACTGTAGGAAAGGGATCATCATCCATTTGCTATTTGATTTTCAGTTTCAGGAGACTCCAGTTATAAATACAGTTAAAAGAGTTGTGGGGATAAATTTTCATCCAAATTCTGTGAATAACCTTGCAGGATTTGTACAGCTATTCCTGTCTGAGGGGTGTTGAGCCTGGCTAGATGCTCAGTGCCCACCAAAGACTCTCTATCACTCCCCTCCACAACTGGACAGGAGAGAAAAAATATAATTAAAGGCTCATGAGTTAAGATAAGGACAGGGAGACATCACTCACCAAATACCATCACAGTCAAAACAGACTCAGCTTGGGGATATTAATGGAATTTATGACTGACAAAATCAAAGCGGGATAATGAGAAGCAAAACAAATCTTAAAAATATCTTCCCTACACCCCTCCCTCCTTCCCAGCTCCACCTCCTCTCCCCAGCTGAAAAGCGAGATGGGGAATGGTGGTTGTGGTCAGTTCATCACAAATTGTTTCTGCCACTGCTCAGGGAGAAGAATCCTTCCCTTGCTCCAACATGGGGTCCCTCCCATGGGAGACAGTTCTCCATGAACTTCTCCAACATGGGCCCCTCCCATTGGCTGCAGTTCTTCACCAACTGCTCCAACATGGGTCTTTTCCAAGGGGTGCAGTCCTTCAAGAAAAGGCTGCTCCAGTGTGGTTCTGCCAAAGGGTCACAAGGGTCACCAACCTGCTCCTGTGTGGGATCCTCTCTCCAAGGGTCTGTGGATCCTGTCAGGACCCTGCTCCTGCAAAGGCTTCCCATGGGCTCACAACCACCTGTTAGGGATCCTGCTCCAGCATGAGTGTCCTCCATGGGCTGTGGGTGGATCTCTGCATCCCCATGGTCCTCCATGGGCTGCAGGGGCACGGTGCCTCCCCACAGCCTTCACCACAGGCTGCAGAGGGATCTCTGCACTGGTATCTGGAGCACCTCCTGCCCCTCCTTCTCCACTGACCTTTGGTGTCTGCAGAACTGTCCCTCTCACATTCTTACTTCTCTCTTCCCTGAGTGCAATTACCTCTGTGCAGTAACTCCTCTTTCCTTCTAAAGTGTGTTATCACAGAGGTGTTACCATAATTCCTGACTGGTCCAGCCTTGGCCACTGAAACATCAGTCCTGGAGCCAGCTGGCACTGGCTCTGCTGGACATGGGAGAACCTTCTGGCAGCTTCTCGTGGAAGCCACCCCTGCAGCCATCCTGCTAGCAAGACCTGTCCATGCAAACCCAATGCTCTACCTGTTTTCCTCACAGGTAACTTCTTTATTTGCACAATGTAAATATGATTGCGAGGTTTCCCAGAGAAGCCCAAGTGTCACAAATGTGAAACTACATGGAACACTGAACAAGGAGAGGAAAAGCAAAAGTAAGAAAACAGACAAAAAAGCCCAGGGCTACATGAGAGGTTCTGAAAGGCATTTTTAAATGTGATGTGGGGAAAGTTCAGCAGCAAGAAGGATAACACATAAAGGAATAAAACCCAATAAACTCCAGAAAATTCAGTTCTTACAATACCAAGAAGAAAAGAGAAATCTTCAGAAAATTTGGCTCCATGTACTCAACCCTGAAGAAAATTAGCCTTGTAGATATTTTTTTTGGCTGGTCCCAAGATAGGAGGTGTTTTCTACTGTCTTCCTGAATGTAAGACTTGTTGGAATTTTTTAACTGAAGTTATTCTGGGAAATAATTCTGTGAGCCTAAAATTTGCCTCAGGTTTGCCTCATCTAAAAACAGTGAAAGGACGAGTGTGAATTTGCTCATCTATGAAGTTTATTCTCCCTTGAATACGTTTTTTAAAGCCGAAGGTTTGGATTTCCTGCTTACAGCACACAAAAAGGGAATGCTTTGATTGACCTCACTGACCTTGGTAAACCAGACAGCTTTGTGACTAAGATGAAAACATAAATCAGAACCAGATCAAGCTTTTCTGGAATGTGGTAGAGAGAGATCTGCTGGAACTTCTCCTGTGTGATGAGGGAGAGATAGGTTCTTGTGTGTGGAACGCCCTACCCCCTCCACTGATCAGGTTGTGCTCTCACATGTGGGTGAGGGGACCTGAGCTCTTGAAATTGGCTAAGTGGTGGTGTCAAGTCACTGGAGAATTGGGCCCTCTGGGTGAACAGATATAGAGAAAAAAAACCCCCCAAAACCCAATGCTTTGGTCACTTACAATCCGTGTATACAGCTGTGGCAAAAGTCTGTTTATATTTACAGCCTTCAAAAAGGAGGCTGTGTTTAGAGGTGTTGCTAAAGCAGAATTTAGGTCTTTATTGAGACACGTAATTAGAGATTTTACAATTTGATGTGCAAAGCAGTGCATTCTCTCCACAAAAGTTTTAAGATGATAATCACTTTTATTGCTGGAATTTCATTCATAGCAATGTGAAAAAACCCAAATGCCATCTAGAATGAATGTCTGATGCCCCCTCAGATTAGTATTCGCAACTGTGAATTAATTGGAAGAATAAAGGGTAGAACTTTAACTGCACTCCAGGTCCCATCTTGGTCTTAAAAATCTGTGTGTGTAATGCAGTCTGCAAGTCATGTGCCTTCTCCACTTGAGGTCAGTGCTGAAAACAGTCATTGGCTGAAGCATAATTAAAATCAGGCTCTCAGAGGATCATCATTTTTCCTGGTAGGGTTCTGTAATTATGCATTAACTAGTTATCTCTTATGCTTGAGGTAGTTAGAGCACAGCAGAATTTATTTATCTTCCCTGTATTTTTGTGTGGAGACCAAGGGGAATTGTTGAAGCAGACATCCAATGCAAAAATCCATAAATCCATGCTGTGTTTTCATATATGATATACTGTATGGCTCCATGTACACTAAGAAAATTATCAAATAAGAGCAGTCAAGCCATTCTAGTAATCTGGAAATATCTCTCAAGAGAGGAGGGAAGATTTTTTTTTCTACTGCTATATTTTGCCATCATAATGGACATCTCTAAGTACAATAAAATAAATGGCTGAGTTTTCTATATTTTTTTTTTTCCTGGCAGTCAATAAATTTACCAGTGGTTGGGAGATCAAGTATTTTGGATCACGCTGAGGCTCAGCAATGTTCCAGATGCAGCCCGTAGCCCTATTGGAGCTGGTCCCACAAACTCTGCAGCATGTTGTTGTCAGCCCTCCCTGCCATACCCACAGGGCTCTGATGACGTTATTGCTGGGCTTCACACAAGCTAAAGCTCATAAAACTGAAATTTTGCTTTATGTGAAGGCGACAGTCATAGTCAATGAGTTTAACAGATGCAGTGGGCCCTCTTGGTGCAGTCAGGAAGCTTAAGGAATCAGATTTTTTTTCCAAGAAAGAAAGCAACAGTGCTACATAAAACCTCTGTTTTTTTTAATCCTTTTTTTTCTTTTTAAAAATATTTTTCTTGTTTTGCAGGATGGAATGTTAGGGCATACACAGAGGCCTGGAAGTTTCGTTTGACATTGTTATTTTAGAATGCTCTCTCAAGATCTGTGTACTGAAATGAGCTGGGCAGAGGTGGGAGGTGGGGAATGGGCATCACTAATATGATGTAAAAACTCACACACATAATAATCTGAATGTAGGCAAAACAACAGCAGATATCACCCTTCCTTCTCCCAGAAGCAAAGGCACTGCAGTCCCTTGGTGAGTAAAAGAAACAAATTTCTGCCTCGTTATGACTTCTAGTAATAGAGCAGGTACTATACTGTAAAAACAGAATTACATATTTTGGTTTTCCAAACTTTTTCCCTTCTGGTGTGGATATGATTTTACTGTCCAGCTGCATTTATTTACATGTGTTCCTGGAACTGCAAAAATTCTTTGCCTGGGTTTATAGGTTGGTATGTGTACAGTGGTTTGGTTACTCCCAAATTTTTCTTCCCAAAACAAACCCAGTTCCTCCCTGTACATGAGCTGTGTGGCAGACATGCTGCCACATGTGTTTTGTAGCCTGAGCTGTACTTCAGCATTTCTTCCCTCTCTTCATCTCAAATCCTACCAGCTGGAAATTGTTGTGTAGGTAGAGGACATGCACAGAAACAGTTCCACCAGTGCTTTGTTTTCTCATGTCCAGGTGATAAGTGGTGGTGGTTTTGAAGCAGGACTTCCAGCAGTCTGTTCCAGATGGACTTGGTGTTTACAGAAGTGACACAAACCCTCGGCTGTGTTCAAAAATGTACCTGTGGGGAGGGTCAGGTAAAGTGAAGTTGACAAGGAAAGAAGATCAAATTCATGTTTTTTTAAGAAATATTCACTGTAACATGGTGTGAAGCAGCTTTTAGCTAGTCAGTGGACATGGTTGGAATGCATGTAGCTTTATGGTTTATAGTTTCTCTAAAGCAATGACAAAAGACAACTGTGGAAAGAAGCCATACTCAGCCATGAAATGGGAGAGGGTTTGTGCATATGTGAAGACAGATACAGGCCATTTTCTCTTTGTGTACATGTGAAGACAGAAAAAGGGCATTTTCTCTCTCTTGTATGTTTCTTTTTCAATTTCAGAGAAAGGTTACTCCTCCTGTGGCTTTTGCTGGCAGCAATAAATGGGAAAGCCCTCATCCAAACCTTTGGCTATGCTTAGGTGAAAGTTCCTCTGCTTCATCTCTTAGATGAAAGATGCAGTTTTCTTTTCTGAATTAAAGGGAACAGTCACTCTACTGCTCTCTGTTCCCAGCCCCCACTTTTCCTCCCTCTCTTTGCATCTTAGAAGCTGACAAGAGGTGGATAAGGCTGTAAGTTATTTAAAATGATAATTGGCTTATTTTCAAGCTACTGGTAATAAGGATAAAGCAGATATACACCACACGTTCTTAACTTTAAACACATTATTAGTCTGAACCATTTAACGGAGACTCATTTTTGGCTTCATCCTCATTTCAAAGTCCTAATTAAGTAGGCAGTAGCTATTGAGAAACAGTGGCCTGAATTTACTGAGGGTATAATTCTGAATTTGGCTCTGGCTTCAGATCTGTCTGAATAAGACTAGTTTTAGAAATTCAGGGTTTTCTGTTCTTGAGGTTTTCCTTCAGCAGCTTACAAATGTCACTGTTTATGACACTGGCAAAGTTTGAAAGCTGTAAAGCTATTGCTCCAGAATTTTTTTTTTATCGTGTACAGCCACTCAGTTTCAGGCACTGCAAATAAAAAAAGAAAAGCAGTCAAGTAAATTCTAACTTTATCATTAATAAAAATGTCTTTTTTTTGTTTGTTTGTTTTGTTTTGTTTTGTTTTGTTTTGTTTTGTTTAGCCTAATCCTGGGAGCTAAATTTCTGTCCAAGCAATTTTATTTTCAGCTAACCCTCTCTGCCTGCAACTACTCTGAACAGCTTTCAAGTAGATTTGAAATTCTCCCAGACCCATTTCTTTTGATTTAAATTTAACCATTTGTCTAGTGGATTAAAGGGCTTGGTTTCTGATGGGGTGACTTCCATTTATCATGTGTATGTCTTGATGGTGAAGCTGTCAATCTGTATAAGAATGTGCTAAGAGAAACAAATGACCCAGCAAAACTACTCAGGAAAGTGAAATACCAGCTAGAATAATTTCCCCCTGGATGTGGGAGTGGCTGGAATACTCTGAGACAATACTGTAGAGGAGCATTTGAAGCAAGAACAAAATTTAAAAGTGGACAGGGAGCCCTGTGGTTTGATCCAGTCCCCCAGCAAAAATAAAAAGAAAATACTTAATCTGTCTTTAAAATATATGAAGTGCATCAGCCTCTGTGAGTAACCTTGCTGAGCAGAGACATTAAATTACCAGGAACTCAATGATCCATCACATGTTGTTTAATAGACTCATCCTAAGAACCAAACTGGTGAGTGGAATGCCTGTGTGCATGGGCCATTCCTGTATCCTGGAGCTCTCCCTGAGCTCTGTCAGAATCAATACACAAAATTTCATGCTTTGAGCTGTCATTATTTAATGGTTGCACTGCAGTAGGACCAAAAGTTAAAAGCCTCATGGTAATTGCCCCCAGGTACTAGATACTCCACAAAGAGTTTGTAAATTATTCCCCCTGCTCCAGTGACACTGTAAGACTGATGAAGATTTTATAATAAGTAATTTAAAATTGTGACACCCTTGAAGTATGCAGTAAAATCAGCTGATCCAAATCCTGAATTTTAGTTTTCTAGCTCTCTGCCATTACAGTATTACTACTTACTTGCATAGATCGGTTTCTTTCCCATTCTTTCTTCTGTTGTTATTGACTTTATGTCTTAAACTGTAGGAGCATCTCCTTGCCTTATTGCAGGGCATGAATGTAGATTTTAGTTTCAGCAAGAGAAAAGTAGTCTGCTTTGTAGGACAAAAAATATCCAAAGAAGGGTATAATTTGTAATTGTGCTCTCTTTGAGCTGTATGTTTTGCATTTCATGTTATCTTTGTGGTTCTTCTCAAAGCATTAATAGGAGAAGTCAGGTGGGGTTGGTCTCTTTCTCCAGGCAGCAACTGACAGAACGAGAGGAAACAGTCCCAAGCTGTGTCAAGGGAAATATAGGCTGAATATTAGGAAAAAAGTTTTTACAGAAAGAGTGATAAAGTACTGGAATGGTCTGCCCGGGGAGGTGGTGGAATCACCATCCCTGGATGTGTTTAGAAAAAGACTGGATGTGGTTTAGTTGAGGTGTTAGGGCATGGGTTGGACTTGATCTTGGAAGTCTCTTCCAATCTGGAGATTCTGTGGGATGTAGCTCAAGCTTTGGTTCTCTTTCAGGGGCACTGAGAGTCCCCATGTGCTATTACTAGCATACTTAAATGGAAATACTGGAACAAATGTATTTGGATATTCTGATGTACTGGTAAGAGTTACACGGTTCTTAGCCCACTGATGAAAAGCTACTGATGACTGTAGGAGGCTGTTTTAACGAGGTGGGAATGTTGCTTTCCTTTTAGGAGATGCAGGGGCCATCAAGGCACTCAGCTGAAGCAGAATGCTTGTGCTGCCCTGTCATTCCAGAGTGATGCTGCAGCTTTCTAGCCAGGTAGGCACAGGTATGAAAAGAAAGCATATATGTGCTCACTGTTTACATCACTTCCCCCCTGCCCTCCAAGTCTCCTACCCCAACTGCTTAAAGAATAAAATTTTAAAAGAGGCATGTTACAGTTCAATCTCTATTGCAATTGTAATAGGTCAATGTAGTACATACTGGATTAAGGTGAAAAACAAGACTTTCAAACAGAAAGTCGTATAAGCTTATAGAAAGAAAGATTATACTATCTTCTATAGTATGAAGTTTTTAATATGATTCTGTTCAGGACAAAGGGCTGCCTGCAGTAGATATATCTCCATTTTCCTCCAAAACTCAAGAGAAAAGGTATGTACCAAGCACAGGTTAGAGTAGCAGTGCTATTCTTGCAATGTGGATTTTAATTTGGACAGCGTGGCTTCACCCTCAGGCTCCCTGTCAGTTGCTGTTCCTGCTTAACTCCCAAGTTACCTTTCTGCTTCAGCCTGAATTAATCAGATTGATTGATGCAGCCCAAAATGAGAACATAGCTTTTTGTGTGGAGTAATGTCCTCATTTTGAACCAACTAAAAGTCAGTGAATACCACCAAGACATCCCAGTTTTATTTTAGCCAGTAAATCCAGCTTGGAAAATTGTAGCCTTCAGATACTTTTTCTTACGCTCTTTTTTTTTCTTCTATAGACAAAGTGACAAAGGAAAATGGAAACTCCTGTTAATCACTTCAAAAGTGTGCTAGGAAGAAAATCTATTAACTGCTCTTCTTATTTCACTCCTTTGGAATCAGATACGTTCCAGGGATTACTCTGCTCTGTGTACAGCACAAGTTCAATCACAGGAGCTGAGAGATTGGTAATGCTATACTAGAGTTAGAAAGGCAAAAATTGGGGTGAAATTAGAATTCAGCACAATAATATCTATTGTTCTGAATGTCACTTAGCTCTCATCTTAAGTAAAACCAACACAAATAAGAGTTTTATTGTTGGTTTAACAGGATTGCATTCTGGTGAGGAGTGATTAAAATGTGAATTCAGCCAGCTTACTGTGGCATTGCTGAATGGAGTAATTCCCCTGACTCCTGCTTTCATCTGCACGTTCCCAGGCCCTCCCTTGTTTGAACAAGAGCAATTATGTGGTTTCAAGATGTAGATCAGGGATCAGATCTGACCTAAGTTTTTAGCAGAGGAATGGGTTAAGTCTTGATTCTCAGCTGGATCTGAGTTGCTGCAGCTTAGTAGATGAATGATAGTACTGCCATGAATGTGTAGCTTGAACTTACAAGAAGAGTGAGAAATATTTTCTTTTGGTAGGTGGGCAATGGTGGAGTGACTTAAAAAACAACAAAACCAGACTTGTAGAATATGATTCGGAGGCAGAAGAGTCAAAAGCATCCTTCATTTATGGCACATGCTTTTGGCACATACTTTTCATAGCACTGTTTGAGAAGTGACTGTTTCATCCTCTGTTAGCTGGAAATCCCCTGTGGCTGGCTCAGGCCATTGCTGATGCAGCAATATTTGCTGTATGGGGTGGCAATGAATGAAGCCTGATGTGATAGCCTTAGTATTTAAAAAGCTAAATCTAAAATCTGTTAATTAGTTACATTACTTCTGTACAGAAAATCAGCCTCACAATGGACAGATATACAGAAACACATTACTTTAGATATGTGCCAGTTCTGGTGAGACAGAAGAGAAAGAGTGATTTATAGAATGGAAGCAAGCATGATTCCATTTCCTCCCCCCACCTCCCCTTTATATCTACCATTTCTTCTGTGGTGGGGGAAAGGAAAGAAGTTCTGAAAACATCTTTCAGTGCCTTCAAAAACCTCAACCCACTGTACCACCTGTCACTTACCTAAGAAAAACCACAGTGGAATGCCTGTGCTGAGTGCTGATTGTAACCTGGTTGAAACAATTGTCTGTAGCTGGTTTGATGTGACTGGGTCTGTGGGCCCCGCGGAGCAACAGGAGATGTAAGGCTGAAGACCTTAGGAATTATTGGAAGATACAGGGCAGGATAGACTATGGAGCACCTGTCATTGTGTTTGAGAGAAAAGCTGCAGCATGAGCAAGGCCAAGAGAAGCTGGTGTCTGCTGGGTGGCTTCTGAATGCCACTGCATCAGCTGAGGCTTGTCCTCAGCTACCTGACACAAATCCGTGGGAAAGAAGTTCTCATTGGTTTCTCACAACTTCTCAGTACACCACCTTTTCTAGTTCTTAAGTGGTGTCTTTTGATGAGTGGAATAAATTTTACCACAAGTTTTACCCAAGCTTACTGTGAAATCCATGCAGATTACAATTTTTGGTTTGACATATGTTTCTCAAATGACCCAGGGTTCTGTATTGGCCTTAAGTAACATTTAGATACAGGGTTAGGCTTATGTCTGAACAAGTTCAGACTTTTTTCTTCTTCCTTTTTTTTTTTTTTTTTTCCTTCTGTGTGACCTTTTGAGATGTCTGTCTAAAGGAGCTGTCTTTTAACTAAACAGACACAGTAATATTCCCTTTTGCTCTCTATGCCTTATCTCTCAATGCAAATAGATCATCCAGAAGTGCAGCTGAGAGCAATGGATCCCTGTGGGCTGGGTGTTCATCCCAAAAGTGCTTTTTGGTAGGGCTGACAAATCTATTGGTCTCTGCTGTTTTCTCCTTGGTGTGAAACTGAGACAAGTTGAAGTTACAGATCCCAGATGAGCCAGAACATCCAGAACATGCTGACACACACCGGGGGAGCTGGGCTTGCAGATTGTGACACCAATACCTGTTCACAAGCTATCTCCTTATTTTAAACAGATTGTGCCCTGCAAAATTGAATCGCAGTTAATGGATCTAAAAAAAATCAAACTCCCTTCAGAAGCCCTTATTGACCAGTATTGCTATTTAATCCCTGCCAGAATTGATTCTTTGAGGTTCAGGGAGATATTCTTTTTGCCATTAAGTATCTCCACATACCAGTAATTTTTCCCTGAATGAGGTAGGAGGCATTCCTGCTGATACCAAAGTCTCAAAAAGTACAGAAAACTGTCTTTTTCTGGAAGTGGTTTTGTGCCTCCTGGCTCAGTGACTCCATGTACAGAAGTAGTTGTTTTTTCTTGCTGTTTTGAGCTCTCCTCTTTTGTAACTGGAATTACAGCCTGCAGGAAGTTCCTTAGCAGCTCAGTACTGCTAATCTCCCACTGACAATTCCAAACAATTAAGAAATGTCCTAATTTACACGGGACAAAATCTGTTGCTGTGAGAATAATGAATTGTTGCTCTGGAAAAATGTATTTATTAATAAGGGAACAGTGTCATATTAATTACCTAATTTTAGACTATCTGTCTTTCTCTAAATTACATTTATGAATGTAATTGAATCACAGCACAGCAAATCAGAAGTCATTGGTATGCTGCTGAGAAGGCAGAGTACAACGTGAAAAAGGGTAGGTTTTTTATATAACAAAAAAAAAATCCCAATTTGTTTTTCATCTTCATTATGAAGTGTTCACCACTGGGTACAAAATTTTCTTAGGAGTGTATTGTGTGAAAGTGTTAATGATTCTTCAAATCAATTTGTAGTCTAGAGGGGCTGGAAAAAAAAACTGAGAGAAAAATGTAGCTCTATTCAAAGAGAAACATTGAAAAGGGCTGTCAAAGTTTTGTAGCTGGAGTGTTATTCCTTTAGGCATTTCTGTTAATAAAAGATACTCTCATTGAATCCCTTTAATTTCCAGGCTAGCCTGGAACTCTCATCTCAGAGATGCTGCTTGGCCAAATGTTTCTTCAGTCCTCTACAAATCTTTCCTCTGGTGGAAGGTATCCCTGTCCACAGCAGGGGAGTTAGAACTAGATGATCTTTATGGTCCCTTCCAGCCTGGGCCATTTTCTATAATTCTGTGATTCTATGATCTGCCTCTTCCTGTTGATTGTTCTGCTCCAGGCATGCAGCCCAAATGTGATCATCTGGAAGTTGTGCTGCTTCTTTTGACTTGGAAACAATCAGGATCACTCGACACATTTCAGCTGTATTCAGTGGGTATAGAAGCAGGTTCTGAATACACAGAAAAGCATCTGCCTCCAAGTCATCCTCACTGAGATATGTTCATATGGGCTGAATGCTTACTAAAGCATTGGGCAATAGCACAAATAAGCAGAAGGGAATAAGGACAGATGCACAGGCAATTAGGAGCAGTGTTATAAGTTTATTAATGTAAGTTGCAGATAATACCACTTTGTGATAAATAGAAATATTAGTGAGAGAAGTTAAAATACAACCAGAGAACACTGCTCAAAAATAAAGGGCTCAGGGGAAAATATTGAGAGGAAAAAAAATCAAGTATTTAACTTAAAATATAACTACATAGACAAAGAGGGAAACAGTTCAGGTAGTAAAATTCAGATGATAGGAAAGCATAAAATGCTGCCTTGGAAAGAACTGGAGGTAACAGAGAGATCTGGAGGTGACACTGAACAGCAAATGAGACATCACTTTACCTCTCATTTACATGTTATGTGATGTGGCAATAAAAGAGATGAGAAATACCTTTAGGCTATCTGAAGATAAGAGGGAGAAGTGAGAGTCCCTATCCCCATGTGACAAGACAGAAACTATTTCATTAAGCTCTGAGCATCTTGTTACCAAAAACACATTTTTGGAATGTGATTGGAAGACAAAGAAGAAAAGCAGGAAAATACCTGAAGCAAAGATAATGGAATATGCCAAGCTTAACTCAATCATAATTAATGAGTTTCATAATAATCTGTATTAGAAAGGGTTAAGTGCTGAGAAGGAATGTCAGGAGATGTAATCACATGAAATTAAAGAAAGAAAAATTAGAGGTAGTACTATGAATAATTTGAACTGAACAGACTGAGCAATGGTGGGTAAAAGATTTTCACCAAAGACACCAGGGAAAATCCTCATTTTTACACATTTTTAATGTCCACAGAACAGACGGAGTCAGGTTTTTAATGTCTCACTTTAAAGATGCATGCAGATGGTGTTTTTTCATGCATTTGAAAAATGAATTCCTACATTTTGATTATGTTGTCATTAGCAGTAGCCTTACTTGGTAATTAGGATGCTGGTTCCTAGCATGTGTGTGAGAGAGATATATTGAGAAAGGAGGATGTTATCTCTTTGTTTCCACAGGGATATAATTAAGTGCAACCAACAACATCATCAAAACAGTAGAAGAAATTCAAACAATAACTATGCTGACTGGAAATGGCTTATTGTTCAGTGGAAAACAGATGATTTTCATCTGAAAAAGCCGCATAATTTGCCAGTACACATTCTGGCCAAGAAAAAGAAGGAAATTGCATGAGAAAAGGGGTTTCTCTGTAATAAATGCAATTTTTTTCTCAGGTAAGTAACATTGAACAAACACCAATTTAGAAATAAAGCTACATGTAATGGATTATTCCAAGTGAGTTTTTAAAAGAGAGGAGAAAAAGCTAAATACCACGAAAAAGACAAATACCATGAAATGTGGGGCATTAGAGGAGAAAGCAAGAGTGAGAGAGCTGTGAGAATGTTTCCTCTCTGGAAAGCTGTTTGTACTTCAGGAATGGCATGTTCAAGTGTCAGCACAGAACAAGGCCTGCCTGCTGCCTGCTCTTTACACTGAACAACATTCTCAGTTCTCAGAAAAGAAAAAAAGCAAAGCAAAAAGCAACCCTGAACTCCAAGGCAGTCTTGGAAAGTGAAACAATTAATTTCTCTCCAGGACATTTGTTCCAAGCCACAGACTACATGCCTGATTTTTGCTATTGTGATTCTCAGTTTTGGGACTCCATGTATTTTACAGTAGGTGAGTATCTGTATCTTTTAAATAGGCAATTATGCTTTTAAATGTTTTAAATGTACAAAAACATAGCCATAGCTTTGTCAAGCAAGCTTGATTTGGCCAGAGGAGCTCCCAGTTTCAGGGGCTTAAGTGCTGCATCTCCTGCTCATACCTCTCTGCAGCTGTTATCCTTAGTGCCTGGAGGATGAGTCTCCGGGCCAGATACCAAGCATGCCTGCAGAGCCTGGTGTTATGAACAAGAAATTATTGAAGCATGCAAGACTCCATCTTGACTACCTCTCCTTTCCATACACCTTGTTTACTTCCTAGTTATCTTATTTTCTGTCAATGAAAGAGCTGCTGACAAGCATCTCCCAAATCCTTTTAGTAGTTTTTCAATCTTTTTATTCAAATTTAAAAACCTGTGTGCGTATTGTCTGGGCTATCTCTAAGATGGTGTCTTGGTTTGGAAAGACAGCTATCTGTCAGGGAAAACTGGACTTTCCTTTGGAAAGGAGAATAGAAACCCCCCGCCCTCCAAATTATTACAATTTTGCAATTAGGAGCTTTCAGGCAAAAATATGGGCATAGGAATAACAGCTCTTTACTAAGAATATTAAAAAAAAACAAACCAAAAAACCCCAAAACCAACAACCAAAAAAACAAAAAAACAAAAAGAAAGAAAGAAACAAACAACACCAAAACCAAACCCCAAAAAAAAACCCCTAACCAGCCATAAGTCCTAGAAAACCCTGACAGAGTCAGAGATACAACCTGACACCCTGTTGTCAGGGTGTTGGAAGCAGTCCAAAAAATCCTTCCTGGAATAACAGATGTTGTTCTGTGGAGTAGAGATTATCCTGTAGAAAAAAAGGGTCCAGTGCTGATGAGATGAGTCCAGCCTTCCTCCAAGGATTCAGTAGAAAACCCACTGAATTACTGTTTGGGATTGCAGGTTTTATCCTGGTGGAAAGGCTTTGGCTCCTCCCACTGGGTGGAGCATCTCAAAATGGAATGAGGTGATGTTATCAGTCAGGGGAGAGGCCTTAAATGGCCCATTCACAGGTGATGTCCCTTGGAGGAGGATGGGTGCAGGAAGAGATAAGAAGGCTCTGCCTTATCTGGTATTATCAGGTGTCCCATTAACAGAAGGCATCTGCCCTCTTCCCCCTCTAGAGTTACAAGAGATAAAGAACAATATCACCCAACCAGTTTCAACAGATGAAAATAGAATACACATTTTTGGTTACATTTTTCAACCCAAGACATATGGTCCATACAGCTCTCTTTTAGTTAATTTGAAAATTCAATTCCCGACTTCCCGTTTTCATCCTCATGCTTGCATCCTGCTCCTTCTTGCATCTGCCTTTTCCACTTTTAGTTTCAGATTTTCTTTCTCATCAAAACCCTTATTTTTGGTACTGATCAGTGGGACACCATCTCTTCCCCTTGAATTAATTTATTTTAATTAATCCCTTGTGTAATTAACTGAGTGTTTTCTATGCTTCTCCAGTTATAGCTGTTTGCATTGCAGTCTCCTTAACACGATTCTCAGGAGAAAGAAGTGGCTTTTCCTCTGTTTCTGGGTTTAATACTGGTTTGGTTGCAATTTATGTATGGGAGGAGGTGTTTGGTGGGCTGAAGCTCAGCCATAGGGACTAAAAGGATCATTCTGCATCCAAGTATAAACAGAGTGGTGGGATTTGCCAGAATTTTTCACAGAGTTCTGGTTGACCAAGAGCTAAGGAGCTAAATGTTTGAAATAAATGTAATATACCCAGGGCAGTGTGTGCTGGTCAGAGACACACTGGTTCCTCTTTTGAAAACCTCAGGGATTTGTGCTGGAGAAGATTTTGTTTTAGTTTGAACTTTTCACATCACGGGGATGGGAAGCAGAAGTCATCTGTAAAATTGGCTGATTTCTCTCCTTCGCTGAGGAAATCAATGGCATTTTAAAACTAAACTGTGCTGAACATAGGTGTTGCAGCACGAATCTCTTTTTTTTTTTTGCTTGAGTTGCCACAGCAACATAAAATTTCCTTTCCCCCACATTACCTTCCCTAAAATATACTTCACAAATTGTCTTGGAAAAAAAAGGAAAAAAAGCCTTATATCATGCTGACAAATTGTGCTGTTTGCTCTTTTGGTATTTGCTCTTCTATGGATTTGGTGTTATTAGAGCAAAGCTACTTGATGCACAGATAGCTCACCTTTTAAAAATTTGACCTTCAGTAAAGGGATGGAAAAGTTGAAGCTGAAGTCGCTGCTCTCTCTAGACAGGCTGCAGGCCTTGCAAACCCTCTGCACAATCTGGCAGTACTTGTTAGGGTCTGGTGTGAGTATGGGTTACAGAATCTGCCTCTTCCCAGCACTGGGAAGACAAACAACAGCCTGTTGGATGTATTATTAGGGAACATGCAGTGGCTTTTAAGGAGGGTTTCTTTCATGTTTTTCTCACACCTTTGCAAGAGCAGAATCAGCTCCAGCAGGCTTTGAATTACCAAGTGCGTATTCATTATCCTATGAGAGAAAAAATATTGAAAAGATAACTGTGAAAAGGATTTTGTCTTAGCTATCCTTTGTTGAAGGAGTCATTATACTTAGACTAATTGTTAAAATAATTTTAATATGTAATGTCTTAGAATAGATGTACAGATCAAACAATTTCAATTTGTTGAAAAATAATCAGTGTCTGTCTGTAGGGTCATATCTACCAGCAGGACTCTACCAGTGTCTCTGGGTGTGGGGTGCCCGTTGAGAGGTGAGAATCCCTTCTCACTTGCAAAGACAAGTGCAGGTTTAGCAGTGATGGCTGCATTGCACAGCTCTGGCAGCCACCTGTGCTCATGAACATCACAAGAGCAAGGAATGCTCAGTATTTAAATGGGAGCATGGACTGTGTTCACTACTGGGCCTCAGTGCACACCCTTTTTCCAGAAAGTGCTGTGGTAATGAGCTCCTTTGCTTTTTATGAGGTTTGGAGGGAATGCCAGCATGCAATGTATGGAAAGGTGGGTGCTCAAGGGAAGGTTTTGTGAAAGCAACCCTCTTCTTTTGTGAGAAGCTTGTTTAACAGCTTGTGCTTCTCTCTATTTTTGAATGACTGAAGTTGTAAATAAAACTTAGCTTAGTCCTGAGAAAGGTGGAACTGCTGACTTGGGATGATAATACCTACAAAAATCACCTATATAGGAAAGTTAGTAAATAAAATCGACCTTACCCACTACTGCTGCCATTTCTGCTTACCTTCTTACCATGCTGTACATGAGTGTATCTAGTAGTTAGGACAGGGGAGGGAAGGTTGGTTTTATTCTCTGTGGTGACAAACAGAACACTTAATAGATGACAAATTGGGGAATATTGAATATCTAGAGACCTAATCAAATGTGAATCAAGTCAGCCCCTCATGAGCATGAAGTAAAATGCCAGCTGGTGCATGGGCTTTCCATTCTGACTTGTAATTTATCCTTTGTAATAGATTGTGACCAGTTTTAATACAGCTAATACTTGCAGTTACAGAAATAAAAACCCTCTCAACAACAGCAAACCATCAGTTTTTGTGTAATAAATACTTTTCCTCATGGAAAATACCATAACACTGAGTACAAGTGGAATTGATAATCATTTAGATACCCTAAGGAGCTGTAGACAGATTTACAGCACTGATCTTACATCTGAATTTCTGTGGGACACTTATGCCTATGCCATAATGAATTAATTTTGATGCAATCCAGCGTGGAAGCAAGGTTCTATAGCTGGTACAGAAAAATTCTGTTAAGCAACTATTTTCTATCTTTTTTGTTTCAAAGGAAATAAATTTTAAAAGTCACGATTTTTTCATGTAGGCTTACTATATAATTTTGTCTTACTTAACCTATAGAAAAAATTGGTGTAGTATTAACTAATCTTTCTTGTGTGATAAAAGAACCCTGAGTGCCTGCACACGTACTTGCATGTGTGCATACTCAAGCTTTCAGTATAACACTTGCCTAGCAAAGCTTTTCTCTTGGGATTTTATTGTAATTTATGAAAATGAATGTGTTACATGTGTAGCATTTATAAAGGAATAAAAACTATCATTTATTGTGAAAGCAGATAAATAGTCCTTTTGAAATAAAAGCCGATGTTGTGCCAGTTTCAAGCACAATAGAAATGAAGAAAGCTTTTCTTTAAAATGGGTTGAAAAAAGCTGGTGTCAGCCCTTAGAGAGACATTTTCCTTGTTCCTTTCATCACTGACTGACTTATAATTTGCTTCTCTAAGAAGCATTAGTTTTTTGATGAAATCTTTCCAGCTTTACTTTTTTTACCATGACAAATTATTTCAGAACAGCTTCTTTGCATGTAGCTGTAGAGTTATCTGCTCTGCTCTAAAAATACTGTCAATCTGAGGTACTGATTTTGCATTCCCTGAAACCATCTCTGAGCCTCACAAACCTCACAGAAGTTAATAGATTTGACCTAGTATTTCAGAAGCCAAGAGTGGAAAATGAATACCATTAGAAAGTATTGAAAAACACATATCTCATTACAGAACAATGAAAACATTTTTATTGTTTTGCAATTGGCTAGGAAGGGAAAGAGTCATGGATATATTCTAGTCACTTTTATGACCTTTGCATTTTCCAACATTTAAAACAGTTTTATTATTTTAATAAGAAACAAATTTCCAAATGCAAGAAACCTTTACATGTGACTATTCAAACAGATCTTTTACTGACAACCTTCCCTCTTCCATCTAAAGGCAGTCTCTCTCATTGCCATATTCCCCACAAACGAGATGCAAGGTGAAATCCTGGTCCTTTTCAGCCCAATATCAGAAAATCCCACAGACATATCTAGGTGATATAAACGGCAAAGCTAATATAAATGGCAAAGGTAGTTCTTATAGCAGATCAAATCCAAATCAGTGTTTTCACAGCTAATAAAACTACACAATAAGGATCCCCTGGTGCTTTGACCAAATGTTAATTTGTTATGTTTCACAAGCTGCCTTTGGGGTCACTGGGTCCAGTTCTTCTGTCCAATGCCACAAAAGATACACTTCTCACAGATATCTGCTTTTAAGGTGAAATTACATAATTGAGCTCAAAGAGAGAATGGTGTCTAAAACATGAAAACTCCTGCTAAATGGTGGTCTCAAAATGACAATATATAGGGCTTTTTTCTGTATTTTAGAAACATAATTTCTGACTTTGCTTTATGTGTGATGTCCATAGGGCAAATATATTAACTCCTGACAGTGCACAATGTGGGAGTTTGCAGGTGTTCTGAGTGTACAGCTTGACATCCAAAGTGACTCTGGGCAGCGTCTTGGAGGGGAAACTTAAATAAAAATAGAATTGGTTGTCTAAATAGTCTGTGGCTTTTGATGATATAAAAATCTTTAAAACCATATTAAAGTGATACAATTATATGCTATTGGACATATTTTCTTATTTTGTTTATTTGATTATTTCTTTATTTTATGTCATCCTGAAGTTTCTCAGGGTTAAAAAAGAGGCTGGGTGAGATGGCAAGAGCCAGGGCACCATGTGTTTGCACAGTGCAGCATCCATTATACATGAGCAGAGTAGCAGGAGCTCAGCTGCAATCATGGCAGGGATGACTGCTCCTCTTACAAACTCATATTTCATTTATTCATGGCAGCTTTCATTCCAAGACCCTGAGCCTCCACTTGTTTCTCTGCAAGTATAGCTATGCACCTGAATAGCTATGGTGACCTCAACAGGGCTTCCTCACATGTAGAAATTTAAGCATGAGAATGAAGTGTTTACAGAACTGAGGCCAAAATCTGGAGGTAGCTGAGCTGGGAAAATTGGCAGTAGCACAGTAAACCAGTCAAAAATAGCATAAAAGCACAGAAACCCAGCAAACCACACTGTATATGTCACCTGAGAAGCAAAATGATGCTCTGTGCCGCTGCATTCACCTTTCCTTCCCTGTGTTCATTCACACTGACAAACAATAATCATGGTAGTTAGATTGTCCTTACCTTAACTTATGGGATTGGTATTCATCAAAACAGAGGTGGAGCACTCCCTTATGTATTTGCTACAACTTTAATCCTCCAAGGCTATCAAGCAAGCTGCAGATACCCAGTGGCATTTGGAAAGCTGGAATTTGCTTTATTGCGCTACTCTGGGGTTTTTTGTCCCACACTGGAAGAGTGGGAATCTCTTAAAGTGCCAGACTTTTACATTGTTTCTGTCAGCTTAATTGATGTAACATGCATTTGGTTTCAGATCAATTACTATTAAGAGCAAATGTCACCAGAAAATTGATATACACGACAATTTAATTCCTTAGACATCTGTAAAATGCTACATGCTTTTTGGATTGAGATGTCACACTTGGCTCACATTAGAACTGGAAGGCCAAGGTGTAGCAAGCTTTGGTTCAGTTGCTCAGTAATAATTTTTTCCATGCAATGAATCCTCCTTATCTTTCACTAACTGCCAATCAGACCCTGCAGCTGCCATGTGCCAAAATATATTCTTTGTTATTAGCATTAAAAATGCTATTAAAACTCAGACTGAGACATGAAGGAAAATACCCTTTCCTGGAAAAATACATTTTTGCTTCTTTCTGCTGGAAAAACTATTTGAGTGTGCTCACTGCTCAAAGAGATGTGAAGTGCTATGAGACTTGGACTTGTCACGCTGAAACTCAATACCCAAACAATGCTTTACACAGTATAGAGCAAAATGAAGTGCTTAGGCTTATCCTAGAGAAACAGTTGAGAGTTTGACACATAGTGTGTGTCTGTGAATCAGTTCACTACTCTAGTAGACATGTTTATTTAGCATAATTTAATAGGAACAACAGCTAAAGAAAGGTTTACCTTCAAAGAGTTTTCCAATAAGTGGAAATTTGCAAGTGGTTTCAACAGTTGCAAACTGGTTCCTTTATTGGTGAAGAAGAGGAGTCATGTATGAAGACATTTTGAGCTCCCTTTCCTCCTTCTGGCTGCAGGTATTTCTCCCTCCCCTGTATCAGACAGACATTGGCACCAGCATTTAGGGATCTAGGAAACAGCAGCAGTCTCTGCTCTGCAGTGTTAGGTACTGCAGCCTGGGACACACGATCCATGGAGATCCCAGCAGGAGGGAGCTCTGGCTGAAACTGGAGCTCCAGAGACATCTGACCTGCAGCATCCCTTGGAGGGGGAAGCCAGAACTCTGCAGGAAGCACAGAGACTGTAAGAGAGGTGTGGACGCTTCCTGGTGTCTGTGCTATGCTGAATGCCCATGGTAACCTGCTCTAAAAACACAGTGTACAAGGCTGGTGGAGCTGGGACAGAGCTGCTCCTGCAAGAAAGGTTGTGGAGTCTCCCTCACTGAAGATGAAAAGTGGAGCTGGCTCTGAATTAAACAGTCAAGTATTTTTAAAAATGGAAAGTAGATTTTGCAAAGAGATTCAAATGACATGCATATTTTTTTCCAGATCCAGGAAAAAACCCTTTGTGTGTGTTATATGACAATGTTTCTTTAATGTAAAAAAAAGAACTTTCTTGATGAACTCACAGAAGTGAAACAATTAAAACTGTGTTAAAATATGTTAAAAGCAAAACCACTTCCACTTGTGGAAAACACTCATATATTTTTAGCTACAAGTAGAAAACTTGAAGATTTTGAGACAAAAACTATTTAAGAAAAGCTCCAAAAAGTCTTCATAGAGACTAGTTTAACTTCAGCAAATAAGTCAAAACAGAAGAGATGACTCACTTGTTCATTTTTCCTTTACATGTGAGGTTTTTTTGAGACTCTTGCTGTGTCTCCAGCTTGTAGCTGAAAGGCTACTGGGATGGTGGGCATTCAGGGGCATCCATCCTAATGAGTCATTGCTGCGTGCAGCACCAGATATATCCTGTCTTCTTTTGACTCTCAGGCCAAAGGAGAACACACAGGTATCCCTGAATCACCCCTCAGGGTGGAATTCACATGTGTTCAACAGATGATGGAGTGGGAAGCTGCCATTGCCTTTCCTACAGAGCTGCTCCCGAACTTCCTATTTTTTTGGAGCTCTCTGTCAGGGACTCTTGTTCTCCTTCCATCTTCAGAATTTAGAGGGCTGCAATTTTAGGATTATTGAGCACTTCACAATCTTTGGTAGTCATAAAACCTGCCTAGCAGATGACAGATGGAGGAATGATGGGATGAGGGTCTTGCCCACTATCACAGCAGGTTGTGGTGAGCAGAGCAATTGTGCCTGCCTGTCCTGAACACCAGGGAGTGATTTAAAATGCATCATTCCTGCACACAGCCACATGTGCCTGCCGTTCCTGGGCAAAAGGGGAAAAGATTTTCTCATCTCCATAGGAAATAAAAGGTTCACTTTTGTTAATGTCACTGTCTTTAGGAAAAGGGTATGGTCCTCAGCACCAAATAAAACCAAAAGATATCCAGGGGGTTCTTATAATGAATAGTAGTAATAAATTAAATATAGCAATAAATAAATAAAGTAATTCAATGCCAGTGCAGGCAGATGAACACAATATAATTCAAAATGCAGCATCTGAAATGAATACCATGTGGATTATTCAGTGATTAGTTGTGAAAAACCATAGATTTTTGAAGTATCACTTATCTTGGGGACTAGTTAACAGGAAAAGAAGGTTAAGTTTGTCAGAGATGCTCAATGTAATACCACCACTCAGCCATCTCCAGATGTAAGGTGTTCTAGAAAATGTAATGGAAATTAAAAACTTCAAGGTTATTTATGAAGTCACAAGCTGGAGTGTTTCAGAAAGCAGCAGTGTCCATGCAAATAAATAGACATTGCAGATTTTAAAGTGCATTAGTTTGCTTAAATATGTGCAACAATGTGTACAGTGCTTCTCCTATTAGGAGGTTTGGTCAAAATCGAATCCACACCACAAAGGCTGAATTTAATTCTGATTAATACCAATTTCAAACAATATTGAACGTATTTTCCTGAATATATAACAGGGCAAAAGGGTGAGAGAAAGTTTCATTTTATTTAATGAGAATATAAACAATTTTTAGTGGACTTCACTTCTCATGTTGACAGTATTGGTGAAAGTGGGGAATCTTAATAAATGAAGTTCATGGAGACATTAAGGGGCAAATTCTGCAGCCCTTTAGGCTGTTTCATATTCATACACTCCAATAAGGTTGTGTCAGGGTAATTGAAAGAATACTTGGCCTTAGGATCTTAAGCTGTGGTGCAAAACATATTCAGGGAGAACCAAGGATATTTTTCTCCTTAATTCCCAAAGCAATAATATTTTCTAGTATGAAACTCAGCCTTGGTTCTTAGGATAAGTTACTGAACTTTAAAATGTGGAATAGTATATGTTAAATATTTTAAGTATTTTAAAATCTATGTATTAAAACTTAATATTTTAAGATAGTAAATGACTTAGAAGGTGTATAATTAGTCTATGTTCATTCTTAAGTGTAAGAAAAAACCTGCAGAACACCCCTCAGAAATGTTTCCATCTCTCTCACTTCAGCTCTGGGCATCAGTTAGAAACTGCAGGTGTGAACACATATTCACATACCAATGTACATGTATGAACACACACACAGAATTCTGAATGTGCCTAAATATTTCATTTATTTTACTGCAAGTAAGAAATGGCACAGGGAAAAAAGTTTGCTGCCCCTTCACCCATTTCTGGGACATAAAAACTCCTGCTAGATGACAGTCCTATAACCTAGCCCTGCAGCCATTCAGGTTATTAGAAATCAGTCAGTTTTCACATTTTCATGCTCATAGATCCCTAAATGTCACATCTAGCACAAAGTCTTTAAAATGTTTCTTAAGACAAAACAAAAAACTTAAAAAGGAAATATGAACTGTAATAAAATGCAGTAAAACCCTGTGTTGCTATATTGGCAGTGGTATGATTTTTTTTTTTTTTTTGGTCACTGGGCTCTGTTTGGGCTTTCTTTCATTTGCATGTGCTTTATAGCAGGCTATAAGTACAGTAAGACTATAACAGGGTTATCAAAAGAATTGTCTTTCACTTTTGTTCAGCTAGAAATTCTGTCAAAATACTGTATGGCCAAGATCTATCTGAACTGGTAACAAAAATCCCATCTAACTCAGCTTCCAGAAGAAAATCACGAGTTTTTAAGCTTGTGAAGAATTATTAGAATTCAAAAAATCCCAAAGTCTTGCATGGTGAAAACCTAGTGAGTATCATGTGAACATTAACAAGGTAAAATGAGTTGTCTATATGACACCTATTTAGGTGAATTTTCTGTGATTCATTTTCTAATCCTGCCTGCCAAAACACAGAACAAATGTAAATATTAAGTGTTCCTCCACATGGTCCTGAACTAAGTGAGTAAATTGTAGTACAAGGAAAGGCTGAAAAGGGCCTTTTTGGCTAATGTCTCTTCTGTTTGTTTTCTTTCAATTTGATCTTAAAAGGAATAAAGAAGACATCAAAAGGAGGATCAGTTTGCAGAATTGATATCTTTTCCTTTGGGAACCATATCTCAGATTAATGACATAATCAGATAATATTTGATGAATCATTTTTAAAATGGTCTTTGCAATTATAGGAGGAGGGATAAATAGTGGCAGAAACTTAAGAATAGCAAGTTTTAAAAGCTACAGTAACCAGCAGTTGGAAATGTTAATTGGGTTTGTGTGACCACTTTTACAGGTCATTTGAGCAGTGCATCCTGCCATCTTTTATCACATCATTGCAAATTAATGGAGGAGTCAGACAAAAAACTCCAAAGAGAACACCATCAATTATATTACCTTGCAATTATAAAAATTTATGGATGGAGCTCCAAGGACTTGCCAACAGTGACTAACTCTTCTAACACTGCAATATTAGTACACATATTAACCCTATTTGTCTGTGTAAAAACAAAGGGAATAAATAATCTTATCTGTCACTTTCACAGGCTGGGGAGGAAGAAAAGAAAATGGGGGTTTGTTTTGATTTTTATGGTGTTTTGTTCTGTTTATTTATTTATGTGATTGTTTGTTTTTCTTCAACGCTCATTAATTTGATTTCTTTTGGACCAAAATATTTTAATGGATATGAACCAAGCCCACTAAAGATAGCAACACCCAGCTCTGCAGCTGAAGACAGCACGGGCACTTTAAAAACATACAAGTGCTCTGCTTTACAACTCCAGTCAACCTCTGAAGGGCATTATTGCTTTCAATGTTATCCTCTCCACTTGTTATGACTCCCTAATATAGCTCATACTCACAGGAGCCCCTAACAATTTGCCCAGGGTCATTCAACTAGTCAGTTGAAGAGGTGGAAAAATCAGTGCTTTTGATTTCTTCTCCCCTTCTTCCACCAGCCACTGGACCATCATAAACCACAGACCATTTCAGGCTTTTTGCGGGGGAAGGGAAACATGACAGCTTCCTTTTCAGACATCAGAAAATACTTTAAAGAATTGGTTTCTCTAGCAACAGGAACAGGGAAAAAAGAAGGAGCTATCATAATTTTTTCCCCACCTACTAATTTTTTTTTTAATGTGGTAAAGCAGATGGCTTGGATAATGCAGGTATGACAGATTCTGATTTATTGACTGTAGACAGAAATATAAATACAGAAGCGTATGCACTCCTCTGTGCTCTGTAACACAATAACACTTAATGACTTCAGACTTCATGCTTCTTTTAGGTTCTACTCATGTGTATCAACAAACACCATTATTTATTGTTAGGGCACGTTGATGGCAGAGCTCCCTGTGTGTGGGAATCAAAACCTGGCCAGCCAAAGGCTTCCTGCACTCTCCATCCTCCCTGACAGCAGTGGCTCCATGAATTCCAAATTTACATCTCTGACAGACATACATTTTATTGACCTGGCCAAATACTTTCTCTTAAGGTGTTGTAAATCAGTCAGTACCAATGATATATAATGTCAGAGGACTCAACCTCTTACCTTTGCCAAGAAAATTAAAGATGTCTTAATGATCTCTTTTTAGTAGTGATAGGAAGGAGATTATTCTTTTTATGACCGTACCTGGCCCATGACTATTTCCTGTATTTCTTCAGCTGGTACAACATTGAGTGTGAGTGGACAGAGAACAAGATGTTCTCTTCAATAAAGTGCTGAGAACCACATGATCCCTTTCTCCTGAAGCTGCTGACACTGGTAGAGTACATGTGACTTCTGCTCTGTGGTAACTTGGTCAGTCCTTCCAAATTGCAGGAACAGCTTCAGCGCTCTCTGCTTGACACTGCACTCAGTACATTGCAGAGCATGTGCTGAGGTCAGATCACAGCAGTGATGGTATCAGGATCTGGGCTGTTCTCAGGATTCAGTTTTCACCACTTATGGTTCATAATTGCAAGCAAACAATGCCAGCATCATTACCAGGCAGTTTTTGATACAGTAGTGGCACCAGTCTCTCTGCAGCAGACCTACTGGGAGAATAGTAGTAGAGAGGAAAAGAACATAAAGGAATATGAAGGCATTTTTCTGGCTCAGTTTCAGACTCTTTTTGGTCCAGGATGACTGTAATAAACCTCAAAGTAGCAAAAAAAAATTTGCAGGATTGCAGAAAAAAATTCTCTTGATGGGTGAAAACTTTCCCTGTACAATTGGATGGAAAGAAATGAACTCCATAAGTAAAACCAGAGCAGCTGCAGAAGCACTGGTGCTTTGGGGAGCTCAAAGGGCAGGTGATGAAGCTCTCTGACAAGGTGGAGATTGCAGAGGCAGGCTCAGATCACAGCTGCACAGTGTGCACAGCACTCCATCTGCCAGAGAAACGGAGAGGGTCTCCCAGAGCACCACACATTGGTCTTTTAGGGTCCTGAGAGCAGCCAGTGCTGGGGTTTGTTAAGTGTGTGCCAAGGAGGCTCCAGGGAGGCTGCAGACCCTCGAGAGCCAGGCCAGCGGGGTTGAGAAAGGTGGGAGTGAGCCTAGGGAAGGAGTGCAGAATGCTCCTTTTCTCTGCTGTACATCTGCAGAAGACTTGCTCTGGAATGGCTGCTAAATAAGAGATGCCTTCTGATGGGGTGAAGGGAGATAATTTTTAAATACTTACTGTGACATTGCGTGTGTTTTATGCTTTGTCTAGCTTTTCATGTGTTTTTAACAGAAAATCTGAAAAAATAAATTAATCAAATATTTCATACAATCATTTAAACATATGATGTGTCTCCTCATGGAGTATACCACACTTCTTAGTCCTAATATAACTTTTCCTGATGAATTTCAAAGACTGAGGCTATTTTTCAAGTGATATGGTTTCTTACTAAAAATACAAAATCTCAGAAATCGTTTAAGTATTTTTCTGAAGTTCTGAAGTCCTGAAGTTTTTACTATGTCTAGAGAATCTTTTAGAAAATATATTTCAACTGGATAAAGCTATATTTTAACTAAAGTTCTAGCTTAGTGGTATCATGAATAAGAAGATGGTAGAAACAACATTAAGGCTAAACAAAAATTAAGACAATAGTGAAATAATTTGAAATTATAATTTCAAACTCTTGTACTTTAGAGCGTTTTGTTGAAAATACATGTAGTTTTTTGCCTTAAAGCTTTCAAATACATGATTTTAAAAAAATTAAAAATTATTCTTCAGAAAGCTTGAGAAGTTTAATAGTGGGAGAGCAAGGCTGGCTGGAGCAAGAAAAGGGGCTCTCAGAAACCATTTTTGATTTCCAGTGGAAGAGCTGTGCCTGCAACACTGAAGACACAGCAGCACAATAAAGTTGTGGGTTTTTTTCCAGTCCTTCAACCCTCTCTCTGTGCCCTGCTCTCTCTGCTGTAATTTCAAGCTGTCACTCTTAGGAGCACTGAGAACCCATAAGGATGATGAATGTGTTTTTTGTGTTGCCTCATGTACTGCTTACATCACATCCCTCAAAGCAGTGCTGCAGTGTCTTGCTGAGGGTTTTTGGTTTGGATGATGTGACAACACTCTGTGAGTCCCCCAGGACATGCTGGCCTGGGTCCCCTCTGCCCTCCCTGTCATTGTGGGTGCGTGCAGAGCGTGGGTGGCACGACAGCTCTCTGCTGGAATGCCAGCACCTCCATGGGGCACTTGGAGCTCAGACTGATTTCTTTTATTCCTGCAGACATGCACAAAGTTCTCAGCTCAAAGGGCTGACAATATCTTGTATTTCTGACTTACTGAAGATGTCATGCAACCTGTTTAATTCCTAATGGCATTCAGTCAGCTTCCATGTCCATAAGGGGAAAATAAAATTGTATGGAAATCCTGTGCTTAGTACTTGAAAAGACAACTGTAAAATATGCCATGTATGTGAAGGTGGAATGTTTTCAAAGGCAATTAATAAAATGACATGAAAGCTGTGGTGTCCAAAAAAGGCAAAATTATGAGATAGATAGCAGCTGTATCTGATCTTCATCAAATTTAACATGTTTTCCTCAGCATGTTTGCATGATAAGGTTTTCTAATGTGAATGTGTGCACAAAGGCTGAGGCAGTCACAGGGCTGAGTTCAAAGGGAAGGATTGCAAGGTGAGCAGGGAGCTGTGACAGTTTCTGGTGGAGGGCTGAGAATGTTCAGACACACTCATGGAACCTGATCTGGGACAGTCACCCTCTGTGGTCAATATTTTTGCCATCTGGGAGCAGGCACGAAACTCAGAAACAGCAACTACACAGATTCAGTGATACCTAGCATGCACTTAAAAATAAATAAACTGAGGGAATTTGGCAAGAGACACTAGCTTTTTCTTTTTAAAATAAACACTGTGAATTTAATGGACAGTATTTAGATGAGCAGTTCTCCTCTGCAAACTGCTGGTGCTGGTATCTACAGAACTGGAGGCCCAAGCTTTCCAGAGGCTGGATATTCATGGCAGAGTCTGGTCTTCCCACTTGTCTTGTGTCTGCCTTGGCTTTTGCTCTGCCTTAAGGTTTTACTTCTTCCTTTCTGTTTGTAGAGGTCCTGAGCTGCCCCCAGTTCTGGAGGCTGAATCTTTGTCTGCTTCTCTTTACTGCTGTGGGACTAAATTCTGGTCAATCCCTTGTAATACTCACAGAATTGTAGAATAATAGAATGGTTTATGTTGGAAGAAATCTAAAGATGATCAGGTTTCAAAATCCCTGCCATGGGCATAGAACCTGCCAATAGACCAGGTTTCTTCATCCAACCTGACCTTGAATGCTTCCAGGGATGAGACACCCACCACTGCTCTGGGCAACCTGTTCCAGTGACTCACATGTGAGGGTGCTGATACTGACACATGATCTAATAATTCCTTGTGATCCTGGAGTTTCCTGGAGAGGACATCTGAAAGTTTTTCTGCACTGCACTATAAGTTGGATTAGTAGTTTTGAGGTCAAGCAGCTAGTCCAGTAGGGAGGGTTTTCAAAAAAGTCCTTGTGATGACAGTATACCCCCAGGAATCTCTGAACCTCCATTTCTTCCCCCTGGGCAAAGAGATCCTTGCTCTGCAGAGGATCAGTCCTGCTGCCTGCAGTTTGCAGGTGCTGAGTGCAGGGCAGGTGACAACACAGGGAGTGACAAAAGCTCTTTGCCAGCGCTGAAACTGTGTGGAAGCCCTGGGATGGCACAACAGTGGAGAAGCAGCAGGGGAGGTCATCCAGACAGGGGGTTTTCCCTTGTGTTAAAGACAGGCAGGACACCACTATGCCAATACAACAAAAATATATTGGAGAAATGAAATCCCACTATCCACAGGGAATTTTAGAAAACCACACTAGGAACAGTGCATACATGACATTCTGAGAGTCAGGAAAACCTTCTCCTAACCTCTGAACGTCACTGCTCATGCACACATCTTATTTCAGAACAAGAAATAATCTGGGCCTGATTGTTAATATATAACAAAATCCCCCAAATTAGTCACAGAGTATGCACACAAATACGCACACACACAATTGCACACAATGCAGATATAGTTTATTTTCTGATGAGGAAATCCAAATGGCATAAACTTTAACATGTAAAGTGAAAAATAAAGGATATGCTGAAATATTTTAAAAGGGACAAAACCCATCTACTACATCATGGGAGGAAAATGCTAGAGATTAATATTTTCCTCCTGTTTACTTCTCCTTCAGAGAAATCTAGTGAAAATTGTGTCAGACACTCTAAGAAAAAAACAAAAAGCTCCTCATATAAAAAAAAATTTCCCAAGAGAGAGAAATCAACTTATCTTCCAAGTAGCACATGATTTCATTACACCTGTATGACTTGGAAGGGCTTATTAAGATGTTTGCAGTTATGAGAATAATGCTGACTAATTGTGTTTTGAAGAGCTTTTAAAAAGTTGGAAAGAAGAAGAAACCACTTTAGCACCTTTCTACTTGAAAACTAATTGTTTTTATAAAATGCAATTTATATTAACTGCAACTGCATGTCATTGGAGGGTTTTTTTTTAAAGTATATGTTAAATCTTTTCCCTGCCATTACATTCCATGAAATGCCCACAAATACAGCCTGAGGAACTGACTGACTAATTATATAGTGAAAGCAGTAAAATGGAGTATGGATAAAATATTATCAAGTGAATGGGGTTAGCAGCTTCAAAGATGGGGCTATTTTTATTTAAGTTATATTACATCTGATTTTCTTCATGAACTGTGCAGAGTACAATATGTTCAGACAGAATGTCACTCTAAAGCAGACAATAGCCTTTTAATAATTCAGTCTCTATCAGAAAAACTCAAGATCAAACTTGACGCTGTTTCTCAGTTTAGAGATGTATTTCATACTCTCTGCAGGCTTGTTAGCCAATCACCCATCTTGGCTTTCTGAAAAGGGGGCACTACAGGAAAAGGATGGAAGGAGAATACATGACAGATAATGTTGGAAATATATTGTTTATTACACTTGAGACATACTTTTTTTTGCTTGACTTCCCAGTGAGATAAAGCTTATGCAACTGTGTCTGTAACTTTGAAATCCATTAGGTAACTTTGGTTCCATCTAAATGGGAACAAGAGGTTCCTACTACTTTTATATATACACAAAATTATACAGTAGAGTAGAGTAAAAGGAACAGATTCTAACTAGGAAAGCCATCAGTTTAGGATCAAGCACTGTGCCTTCTGTCCACTGTGCCAGTCTCCTGACAACTCATATTAACCCACCAGTCAATATGTGTGGACTGTGGTAGAGGATGTGGTGTGGGCTGCATTTTAGTCAGCCAGAGAGAGTGATGGGGCAGAGCAGTTAGGAGGGCCCTGGAGGAAGATGTGTGAGGTCACAGAGCAGCACTCACCTGTATAACAGCTGCTGCTCTTAACACAATTTCCTTTTACTCCAAATTCACCTTTGAGGTGATGCTGTTATATCTGTCTCCAGCGATATTTCTTCTACTACAAGCATATATGATAAGAATCACTGTATTACCTGTCTACAGTTTAGTCTTCTAATCAAATTATCTGTATCCCTTTATTTCAGTGAAGGTGGATAAGGACTGTCCTTCCATGGGATCATTTAGAATGTCTACCCAAGGGTGAAATGAATTGTCTTCTGAGGAAGTCATTCTCCTCCTGATGAAAGAGGTCATCTGAATGACTGGCTTAGCCTTGACAGCTGACTTCAGGGAACATAATGGTGATATCAAATATTCTAGTTACCGATGAGCATCTTCTTTCTCAATATGTCTGGAAATAGATGGTCTCTCTACACTTGCAAAGAGTTAACCAACAGACTTTGACTTTCTGGAGTCTTCCTTTCTTGAAGAAGCAAAAAGCCTCCTAGATGTCTAGTGAATAGCTACAAGAAACATAATGATGACAGATCTTCACATTTGATTTCTATGCTGGTTATACTGCCAAAAATTTCAGTGTGGGAGAGTAGTTATATTAGGATATTGGCTTGAAATCAAACAGCCAGTCTTGTAAATGGAAGGAGTATTCTCTCCACATATTTCCCTGTTTTCCACAGAGGGGATGAACAGTGAGATGATGAAGCTCACTGTTAATAAAAAAGTGTCATCACAGTCTCAAGATACATCAAAAGTGATGATGATTCAGAGAGTAACAGAAAGATAAAAGCATGCAATGAAGTGCACATATCCTGTACTGATCAGTGAAATGACAGAAAATGTTTAATATCTGCATGTGTAAAAGAAATATTTGTTGAGCAAACCAAAAACAGGCGCTGTCCATACCTGAACCGGGAGAGTCCTACAAGAAGGGTTTGAGAAAAGGCAACTGCATGCGGGATATGACATGGCAGGAAGAGGGTTAATGAGCAGAAACAATTCACTCTTATTCAAACAAGAAGAACTGTGATGTCTCTTGAGACAACTAAAGAAAACACTTTTTTTAGTGATCAGATGTAATGATGCCATGTAACCCTTCCATGGGATCTGCAGAGGTCAAAACCACTCTCAGGCTGCAGCAGTTGTTAAATCCAACATACACAATGTAGTCCCGCAAACCCTGGCTGCTGCAGGCTGAGGGGCTGCATCCTTGCTGGGCTCTCCTGTGTGGAGCAGACATTTCCTCCCTGCTCCCTGCTGCTGCCAGAGACAGCCCCAGCCTGGGTGACACTGAGGCTCATCTGCTGCAGCCCTTCTGTGCCCTGTCCATCACACAGCCAGGGCTGTGCTACAGCCATGGCACAGCTACCCAGAACCTTCCAAGCAGCCCAACAGATGCATCTCATCACTCTTCAACATTTGTTATTGTAGCCTGTGTCAAATTTCCCACCTGAGTTCCCAAGTTACTGAAGGTGAACACAGCACTGTCTGAGGAAGCAAACAAACAAACCTGAACATCTGAAAAATATGCAGGATAAATACATTCAGGAAAACTTTAGCTTTCACCTCCTCAAGCCAAGAAACTGATTTTTTATGGATAATAAACTTCATAGCAGAGTTGGTGCTTATATGGGAACATATCCATGCAAATGTTAGAAGTGACAAATTCATATTGCTTTTTACATTTTCAGCTATTTAGTCAGCAGCTATTTTCCTCCTTTCTTTTTTTTTTAAAATTTTAACACTGAATTGTTAGATTTCCTTCCCAGTACAAAATGCTAAAAGAAAGCCTTACGATCGATATGACATTTTTTCAATAGTGAAATTGTTTGGTTACATCTAATGATCACATAATGTTCCTGCTATTAGACATCATATTGCTATTTTTGCATCTAAAAATGCCTAAGCCTGGTACAGTTTCTAATTTCTTTCCAAAGATATATATTGTAAGCAGAATAAAGTGAATGGGATGAAAGGATTGATTGAGAACTTAAATGAGATTGGCTGAGCGTACCTTCAAGGCCTTGTCAAAAAACAATATACTACCTCCAGTAAAGATGAGGTAAATGAAGAACATACTGATTCTAGGGGCTCTATGGTTGATAGGACTATTGAGGCAATCCCAGTTCTAAAGATGCCTAGATCAGGTGTTGGAGAGTCCCAGTTAACAGAGGAGATGAATGTTCCCTCTCTTCAGAGTAAGAGTACACTGCAGAAGATCACATTATTCCTTCCCTACTGGATTTTCTCCAGGCACCAGTATGGTTCATGGGTCTCTAAACAGCCAGGACTGGTCTGATCAACTTTCAGAAGTTCCTCACATCCTGGCAGTGGGGTGTTTTTCGTACATTAAATTTTAGGAAGAAGAATATAAATACAACTTGATACTTGTCATATGTACTTACAGTGACAAGAGGATGTGCATTTACAGAGAGGCTGTGAAAATGTGAGTTTGATTCCAATAATTATACCTGCACCTACGAAGGAGAAGTCGTAATAATACAGTAGAGTTTTCCATCCTGTTTTTAAAGAAAAATAGGCAGCAAGTTGACATGAAGCTTGTAAATTCCTGGGAAATATTTTTTGCATATATTGTCCAAGCACAATGGCAGTGTACTGGTAAACATACTCCTGCTGTGTAATGTGAATTTCTGCCTGGGTTCACTACAAATGTTCACGAATGACAGGAAGAAACTTGTTTTTCTTGGTATTGCTGAAATATGCAAGCGGCTGAACTGAAGAGAGTATTATTTTACTCATCTGTACTAGGGAGGTTTAGAGTGGTTTCTGTATAATTTAGTTCTTAACAGTTCCATGAGTGGCAGCAGTGTGAAGCTGTAACAGCCTTTCAGCTCTGTGTTTTGTACTGCAGTGAAGCATCTCTGCCTTTTGTTATGAAATTTTAAAAGGTATTTAGTGATTTGGGACTACAGGCACATAATGTATCTGAAAAGGGAATGCTGCACATTCAGATGCCAGCCTCAGCCTCAGCCTCTCCTCAGAGAGCTGCTTCCTTGTGGGTATTCCTGCAGTGTGTTCAAGGGATGGATCCCTTAGCAGAGGGCTGATGTAGGGCTTGACAGATAAACATTTTCAAGGATGCCTCAGACTGGCTGGATTCTGTTCCCAGCCTTTGACATTTTCTCCTGTCACTTAACAGCAAGACTCTGTTGTAGTGGTCGGTGTATTTTAACCAGATATTTTAAATTAGGCTGCTAAAGCCATATTTCAGCTTGGAAGTCTACACTGTGTTTCTGAGATGCTTGGATGTTTTCAAAAATTCTCAGTGCCTATTCTGTGACGAGCTGTAACCAGACAAAAGTATCTCATAAAACTGTAATATTATTCCTTAATGTTACTCACAAACTTCAGTGCCTCTCTTCCTTGCAGTTTAAATTCCTACCATTTTTATTTGATTTCTAATAAAAAAGCCCATTAGTAATAATGGTCCCTTGAAACATTCAGCTTCATATTTCACCCAGCTACAGTCTGGCCTTATTAGGCATTTCAAGTGCTGCTGAGTAACAGGCAAAGTGCATTTCTCAGTGTCAAATGTCTCATGTGAAAGGGCTCAGAAGAGAAGGAATAAGGATGAGTGAAATAATTTTAATTCAATTACTCTTAAGGACAGAATCAGTACAAATATCCTTTTTGCTGAGGCAACAAGGAAGAGAGTGATGCTCTCCCTCCCAAATCTTTGCTGCAATTTTGAGAATTTTTTAAAATCTGTTTGTGTGACCAAAAGATTGAGATGTGTCACTGTTGACTGGGACCATTAAGCCATGAAAGTGACTTTAAGAACAAAGCTTCTATGCTTCTGTCTATGTAAAATAGAGTTCTGGTTTGGCTGACTTTAAAGCTTGCAGCCTAGTCTATAGCATATAAAGTATATATAATATATAGTACATTATAAATCGTGTATATATAGTGTATATATATATATACACACTATATATTACATAAGTATATAGCATATATACTATCCATAGTATATATGTAGTATATATAGTATATAGTATATATACTACATATATAGTATATCTAGAGTATACCTCTGGGGACTTGAAAAGTTCAGATATTTACTACAATCAAAAAGGAGAAAAATAATTTAAAAAATCTAAACTCTAGGTAACTTTGGTTGCAGAAATCAGGGAGAAAACCTTAGCCTCAAAAAGCAGTGACTCCTGTGGAGTCAGGCCTTCCCCCTTCACCCTCCTCGTGGGAAACAGGGGCAGCTCTCCAGGGCTTTTCCCAGGCACTCACCCTTGGGCATCTTGAGCTGTCTGTGCTCTGTGATGGTTTCAGGCACATTCACTCTTCCCACGAGGGGACAAAAACCCCATAAATACTCTGGTGAAAAAACCCAGGTAGTATTTTCATATACAAGCACAGAATTCTGTGTACATTCAAAAGGGTTTTTTTTCCTTTTTTGCATTTTTATAAATGAAAGGGAAATGCTCTCAGACTCCCCTCTCAAAGGATGTAAATCTACATCTCTTCAGATCAAATTTCATCTCTCAGCTGTATATGCCTTGTCATACTTCTGACAACACTCATATCAACACGGCAAGATATTGGTGTGACACATGGTAGAGCAATGTGTCAACAGGGGAGTCTGAGCAAATGTCTGTGGAAATACTTCATACCTCATGGGGGTGCAAAAAAGAGAAGGGTGTAGAATAAACTCGTTTATGTCCAGATAGATTGTTTAAATAATGGGCTTCATCTGGGAAGATGAATTTAGCTCAGGTGAGTATTTATGTCTGTGAGGTAAGAGGTAGGCAGCTGCATTAGGAAACAAACCCATCTGGAGAGGAGCTGGAGGAAAGAGCCAGGCTAGGGTACTCTGTCCTAGGGCAGTGACTCCTCCTCCCCATCACTGCCATTCCATTAAAACCCTCATGTCAGGGCTGCAATTAGTGCTGGGCTGGGGGAAGCAGGGTCCCTTGTAACTGATCTAACACTGTCCATATGAAAATCAACCCCATAAACACACAGTATTTTTTAGTTCTACAGATTAGCTACAAATTGAGCTCTCATATCCTTTCTGATTTACTTATTCAAAGATCATTGCTAACCAAATATCTAATTTTGTTAGGGTTGATGTGGCTTGCAGGAGACAGAGTCTTTAGATTAATGAATCAAATGAAATGGCTCGATGTTCATTCAGGTAGGCAGTGTCTGATGCTAGTCAGACAGTGTCTGCAGCTCTTTGATTTTACAACTTTTCATTCAAATTGTGGTGAGACTAATGATACTAATTTATAATTGAAGTGAATTTGCTCTAGCATCATTTGTATAAGTGGCTTGCCATCTATAGTGGTAATTAGTGTTTTCTTCTTTTTTGATTTGGTGTTTATTTTGGCCTTAAATCTATTTTCACATCATCACTCCAGTGCACTATTCATATGTTTGAAGTAACTGCCTTTTTAGTTCTCTACTCAGATTGCTTCCCATGCATCAGTGTCAAATGTGCTTAAAGAGCAGTACATGCAGCATGACAGCAGATTACTGATTGTAGTGTCCTCTGTGAAAGCAGCAAATCCTTCTGACCCCACTGATCTCCCTTTGCAACCCTGTGATTTAGTCTTTGACCCTTCTGTACTTCCCTTCATCCCCCCAAAAAGTGAAACTGCTGCCAAAACTGCTGATGGTGTATGATACAGTCCTCTAAACTCTGGATAGCTCACAGGGTTAGCTTGAAATTGCTTGGTATTTAAAATTATTCCTTATTTAACATTATAAAATCAGCACATAGGTTTATAAACTGAATAATAGCAAAATTATTCCTATAGCACAACTGACCACAGAATATGTACCCACAAAACTCTACACGTGTTTGTCCATATAGAGATGAAAAAAGTATTGATCCCTTTGAAAATTAAACCTCATGACCTGATGATGGAAGTTCTGTCATCAATATTCTCTTTATTAGGTAGGAAAAAATATGAAAGAAAATCCAATGCAAGTGGACCTAACTCCTGAGTATAATGGAGAGGTATAGTTTATGTGTGTATATATATAGATATAATGTATAGTCAGGGCAGTATCAGGCTCAAAGTATTTTATTTCATCATTTTGTCTGGTGGAGACATTTAGAAATAGTTTTTGAAGGATTACAGAGAATTTTAAGGAGTTATGTAAAGTTGTCTTCTTTGATAACTACATTGCTACAAAATAAAATGCAAGAGTGATTTTCTTGGATTGCTCCTGATACATGGTGCTAGCAGCATTACAGTTGCACAGGAGACCTTTTCCATGGAATGAATAGCTAATTACAGTTTCAATACCAATATCTGATGAAATTTTAAGGGCCAAAGATAAAAATTTCAGACTTCTTTATCAAGAATAGAAAAACATTTTAAAAACTAATCAAAAATTTAAAAGGGACTGTCTATTTCCAAACTGGCAGAATCAGAACCATAGAACTGAAGAGTTTAAAGACAATAATAGGAAAATATATATTGACTTCCTGGTAATTCCATTCCAAACCAGTGAAGGAAAAACTAAGTTGAATGAACTCCTGTTAACCTGTCAGGTTATACAATGACATGACACAAAATAAAATCTAATTCTGTGATGACATTGTAGCCTCCTGTCACAGCTGAGGATAACAATCCCCTTATCTAAAAGTATTTGATGGGTCTGGTCCTGAATGGAGAAAATTGCTGGAGACATTAAAATTGAACACACAAAGGGGCTGGCAGAACCATGAAGGGAGACCTCCTGACATCTTACAAGCTGAAAGACTGTTTATTCTCCAATTGTAAGCTCTGTTGGTGGGAATTTGAAAAAGTCCTCACAGGGCAGTTTCTTCATTTGCAGACCCTTTGGGTTTGAAATGTCATCTTTCTTGTGATTATCTGTCGAGGATATATGAGCTTAGAATAAAACACCATGTCCACTGATCTGTACTCCCAGTGAATCTGATTTGTTTGCTGAAAAGAGCAAAAACTCATCCAACCCAGATATAAGAAAGGCTTTCCTTTATTGCCTCTGGGAGACAGACTGTAGTCTGAAATAATATTTCTTCAAAACAGCAAATATACATGGTTTTGACCTGAATAATTAGATGAATAAATTCTTGCAAACATAACTGCTATGCTATTCTCAGATTAATTTCTTAAAATTATGTTGAGATTTGTTTTTTAGTTCATAAATTGGCATGAAAAACTTTGAAAGAGAACACAGGGAACTCTCAGTCATGTTGGTATGAACCTGGCTCTATTCCTAAATTATTAAAATATGCTGGATTTTGCCCTTTGGGTCTTGGAAACTTCTTTATTTATTTCTTTTCAGAGACCAAAGCTGCACATGATTTTGTTTTATCTCTGTCAGCCAACTTCAGGAGGTAAATATTCAGAATGGCATAGGTGGATTTAGATTATTGATTCTTTCTAGCTAAATTGTGAGGTTAAATTCCCAAGACAGTGAATGGCAAATATCCTCTAAGGATTTTTCCTTCTACTGCATCATTAGCATTTTTTAGAACTAGAAATTTTCTCTGAGTTGGGAATATCATACAAGTAATAAATACTCAGAATGATCTCCAGCTTTGATGTTCTTCTCCCCTTCTTTCATTCATAGTGACACCCATCACAGAGGAAAAAAATTACACCAGAGGTTTAATGAGAGTGATACATCTAATACTTATGATATCCTTCAAACAAACATCCACATGGCCAAATCTAGCTGCTGGGTACTGCCTTGGTTTCTATTTTTATTTTAGCAGTCCTTGATCAACAGCAGGACAGTTGCTAATCTATTAGATCTATTAGATTTTGTCAATTATTGTCCTTCAGACTGCAGTATTGTAAAATAATGTTTGGAAGCAGCCTATTTACTGTCTGTGACAGAGAAGCAAAAAAGCCTTCCTAAAGAGAAAGGTGATACTTCAAGGTTTTTATCTGACATAGGGAAATACCAAGGCTAATTTTTATGCTGAAATATGTGAGATAAAACTCAATCATAGTAGATGGCAGTAGAGCTTGCATAACCAATATCTCCAACACCCCCATGTGACCATTCATCATTCCTTCTGATGAACAGATTAGACAGTTGATATCAACTATTATTAGAAGCTCATTCATCTATTAATAAGTTTTCTTCAATTGTATTTAATCTCAGAACATATGACACCAAAAGAAAGTGTACAAACTCACAGGCTGATTTTAAAACAAACACCATTAAAATGCAGCAATTAATGTAGAAAGTTGTTTTCAACCACATCTTTCTGAATTTCTTTAAAGGGTTTGAAAACATTACTGAGTTCAGTGTTACTAGCTATAAATAAACATTTATACCACTTTTAATGCTAAGCAAAATATTCAGCTGAACTTGAGAAAGCATCCAGGAATCCTGGATAAGGCAGGATAAGGCAGCCCCTCTGACACAGGCTGGATTTGCACTTTTCAAGTTGCCTGTAACACATCTCCTCTCCAAAGCATGACAACATCTGCACCTCTTCTGCATGCACTTTTCTTCCAGGGAAGGAAAATTGATGATGAATTGTGGACCATGTGAAGGAGGCAGCAAGGGCAGAAGTGGTGTGATGGGAACAGGAATGGGAGCAGCACACAATCAGCACAGAAGGGATATGCTGGATTTTGGGAATCTTTGAGAAATCATAAGAACACAGAAGCACAGAATGGTTTAGATTGGAAGGGTCCTCAGCTTCCACCAGGTTGCTCAAAGCATCACCCAGCCTGACCTTAACACTTCCAATGATGGGGCATCCATGGCTTCTCTGTTGCAGTGTCTTACTACCCCTACAGTCCCTGGGGTCCCTGTGACCAGGATGGTCACCTGTCCCAGGAGACCTGCTAGGACATGGCTGTAAATCCAGTGGAAGCTGAAGCTGTAACAGTAAAGCTGCCTCATGGCTGCTCCTTCCTCCATCTCACCCCTGTCACAGATGAACAGTCTTGGAAATGCTTTTTCCCTCTCCATTTCAAGGGAAACTTGTCAGTGGGATTCTCCTAGACCTGGTCATGAACAAGAAAGGCTGGGTAGAAAGCATGCAGTCCTCAGGGAAGCACTAGGAAAAATTAATATATTTGCTCATGGTAAATGTAGACAGGAACTGGCTTTCTACCAACCCTAGTGCAGGTCTGATCATCCCTTTGACAATAAAAATTGTAAATTTAAGAGGAATTCGTACAGGCAGAATGTAATGACCTTAGATATGAGCAAAATCCTGGCCTCAAGGCAGACAGTGGAAGCTTTGCCATTGATCTCAGTGGAGACAGGATTATACTTGTAGTTTTGTCAAGATTCTATCATTAACATTATTGGTTTTAAAGTGCCATTGGATATTTAATTGCATCAAGTGTGAGAGCTTTTATTGTATGATTAAAAAAGAAGGAAAAATATCATTAGGCTGAGAGTTCTGTCAAGGCTGACTAGTTATATTCAACATGTGCCTAAGAGGTAAATCCTCTGGGAGTGGGATATTTAATAATGTTTAGAAGGTATTATCTTTCAGAAAATCTAGCTGCTACAGAATTCTCCAGCAAGTCTTTGCAGCACTGTGTCCAGAATAGTTTTGGTTTTACTAAGCATGAAAATCTTAGATGCAGAGAGCCAAGTCAAAGAAGAGTATCTCAAATTTTTTGGCATAAGATTGTGTTTAAGGCCTGATCTGACAAATCGCTTAAGTGTATTTTTAACTTCAAGCATGCTAATTGTCTTTGCAACTTCATTCCTGGCTGAAAGGAATATTTAGGCAGTTTAAAACCCCTCCTGATTTCCAAGAATAACGGTCTGTTAGCATGCCATCTTTCATTAGAATGAAAGATATAAAGAAATGGAATGGAATTGGGAAAACTGGAGGACTTCAGCTCATAAAGTGAAAACACGATCAGAAAAGTGCTGGATTTTTACTATTCCATGGATAAAACACAATTATAAAGTGACATTTAAACAGAGATGTACTTTTGTCCACTGTAAATATTTGTACACGTCTGGTAAGTGGAACCACAAGGGGAAATATAATTAGCAAGAACCATCTGGATAGTAAGTCAGGAAGACCAAAGGAGTGTTATTTTCTCTTTTTCCATCTCCTCACAGATTAAGTTCCAATCACCTGCTTCTCACCACTTACCCCAGCTCATCTCACTTCATCCTTCAAGGCTTTGGTCTCGTTCTCCTAGTAAAGAAACAGAAAAGTTTTGCTTGAGAGCCTGACAATAGTATTCTTCTTGTGCCTTAACATTTGATGTTCAATCTTACACAAAATCCCGATGCAGCACTTGGAGGCTTTGCCAGCTTTAGGGACATCCACAACAATTTGGCATCAAACCTCACATTTTGTCCTTTCTTCTTTTATAGGAAAATGTACATTTCATACGGTCATTGTCTGTCATAATACAGGTAGATAGAGAAAAGAGTTGTCTACAGTGGAGGCACTCAGGAATAATTTTTTCTGAAATCCTGCACAAAGATGTTGCTTTCTTTGCAGTTAGGGACAAGGACAGTAAGGTACCATATAAATTTTTCCTACTAAAATCCTTAAATGTTGTTGTTTGCTATCATATTTTTGAACTAACCTTATTCCCACATGTCAGGGTGTTCTTTTTGACAGCATGTTTAACTCTAGGATGCTGTGCATGCAATCTCTTTATGTTGCATTGAAAGTAATTACTGGGCATATAATGAGTTCTCCTTTATGTCTCTAAGCAGATGGGTTCCTATTATCAGGTTTTCAGAACAAACTGATTGTATAAAGGTGTTGTGTCACAGCTAATTCCAGGAGTCAAGAAGGTAAATAACCTCATTTATTAATGATCAAGGAAAGTAAGAGAAATTAATTATCTCACACTTGTTTTCTCTACCTGATTTTTACCTCACTAGAATGAAGGTGAGATTACATTGCTCTGAAAGCTGGTAGGGAAAGGACACACAATTTAAAATCAGCTTATGCTTGGTTGTCAGTCTTTGGAGCTCATAGAAGCAGCAGTTCAAAAACAGGAAAAAATTCAAATATTTAAAAGTCATCTTTGACTTAGTTACGTAAGTCCTGGCTACAAAACATATGCTAGCAATATTTATATCTGCTATGGTCCAAAGTTATGCCTGGTAAATTTAATTAATCTCAGTAGAATTGTAGTAGTGATGTGTATAACTCAGTGGCTTTTCTCCTGGGAATACTCTTGCACAGTTTTATGAGTGTTAGTTGGCATGTTGATCAGTGATTATACTGATAACTTAGATATTTACTGACTGATTTAGGTAGCATTCTGCAGAGGTGACAGGTAGGAGAAGGGTAAGTGGCTTTGGCAGCCCTCTCTCCCAAACGAGAACCTTGTCTCCCTAGAAATGGCACAACTTTAGACAAGGCAATTTAAAGATCAATCTAGTTGAACTGATGCAATCTGCTAATGCATGTGCATTTAAATTAGCTAATGACACAGGTAACATTGTAATCGATTTGAGTGTGCCTACATTGGGCTTAACCTTGGTTCAAGATAGATCTAAGTTAAAATAAGATCAATTGTACTTAAAATCCTGCAGCTTTCCTGCATGGACAAAGCCTGCTCTATCCTGAAGTTGGCAGCACTCTCACAAAATATAGAAAGACTACTTTAGTTTATTTTAAATTTTTCTCCTCACAAATTTTTTTTGACTATTAAAGTACAATGTGGCCAGCTGAGTGATCCAAGAGATCCTTTAAAAACAGAAGTCTAAAAGTAGGGTTCAAAAATGTTCATTTAGATCTTTAACTTGATCTGACTTTCAAATACCCCTCTCTGGGTAATCTCAGTAGGACTAGGGGTACTCAGTACTTGTAAAAGACCCAAATAACTCTGAAACCAGATCATTTATTTAGGAGTTTTGTTTTGTATTTAAGAGGTTATTCTGTGTTCTGTTTTCAGATATTTTGGATGCAGGATTAATTACATTTTCTGTTTTCTTCAATTCTATTCCCTTACAGATGACCACCCTTCCATTTTACAACAATAATTTAACAAGTCTTAAAAAAAGAGTTCTAAATATATTCTCCAAATTTTATTTCTTTTGACATTTGATACACATAGAAGCCAAACAATACACAGTTTAGCAAGCTGTATATTTTTGTACAGTCATTCTCAGCTGCAGTCATCACTTGGCTGACAACCATCTGTGTCAACCTGCTTTTTCCTTCCCGCTTTGCTCAGCTGAAATGAAAATAAATTGACAGAAACAACTTCTGCAGGGAAAGTGCAAAAAAGTTAATGGAGTGGTAGGCATCTCTCTTCATCTTTATGCACTTTTTTTCTATGTTAGGTTTCACTTGTACTCAAAATTAAAATGCTATTTATTTCAAATGGAAGAAGGAAAAAAGCTTGGAAGAAGAAGAACACATCTTGTTTGCTTACAAGGCAAAAAGCTATTGCCAGCCCAAGTGGTCCAGCAGAACACAACATCTTGACTGCTGAGAAGCACAAGGTGAGGGCTGTGGAAGCTGCCACAGGTGCACTGGAAATAGGAAGGAGCTTGGAGAATCATACCAGCTTAAGAGGTGCTTCATTTCCTTTCTGCATAGACCAAGCTCTTCTCTGAGTTCCACTGGCTTCTCTTTGCCTACTTTCACCTTCTAGTTAAGGTTTCCATATGAGGTTATTTAGCTGTGAAGGCAGGGGTTGGAGAAAAGGGACACAAGAGAGGAGCTAAAAATGTTGCCTTGAGGCCTGAAATCAAGCCAGACATTTTGGAATGTGGATTTAGTTTCAGAAGTGTTTTGTGAAGATAACTGAAAAACATTTTTGTGACTTGGAGTCACAAAATGTTATCCAAAAGTCTTTATAATTAGATTCTAAGCTGACCACCTGATTCTACTACAATTATTTTTTTAAACCTTGCAGTTACTACTATAATCAGTACCTGTAAACCTCTCCAGGTTTGAACCAGATTGGGATACCATGGAAATAATATTGTATGGAAGTGTTAGCAGACTGTATCAAAAGGTGTTTGCATAAAAAAACAGAACTGAGTTTTCACTGAATTCTGACTTTTTATTTGCCCAAATACTGTAAGCTTGAATTGTAAAATTAATACACCCCTCCCCCCCAGCATACATATTAATATGCAGGATGAACTTCTGTTCCTGTTTAATTCAGTGGAATTCAATTTCAGAGAATCAGAATTTGATATATTCTCATGTTTCTCTCCCTTTTCCATCCATACTGCAAGACTACATGCCTGCATCATCTACCTGAATTCTTCCAGTCTCTTAGACCCATGTCAAATCCCTATCAAAACTCAGCATTGTTTAGTCACTGACCCATAGTTCACAGCAATGATTTTTCTCTTTCTATCACAAAGAAAGATTGCCATTAAACATTACCTTAGTCTAAACCAGACGTGTTCAACACCAATTTGGAAACGTGTTTAGGCTCTATTATAGTCATATAACCAGAACTAAGACTAGGAATGTATATGTTACAAATCCTTATGGTTATGGCAGATTTCTAAGATGTGCTAAAACTTGTTCTTTCAGCCTTAGAAAATTTCATCCTGTTGAAGACACAAAAACTGTGGTCTGAGGATACTCTACTACAGACTGATTTGTCCATCTCAGGCTCTTTTAATGAGTTTTGTTTGAAGTCTAGTCTTGGTGCTAAGAGCAATCCTGAGAAGTTTCAGCAGAGTTTGAGTCATGAACAACAAAAGAAATCAGTGCACTGGAGTGCAGATTTCTCTAAGGCAGCTACCATTAAGCTAATAAAGCATGGCATGCCTAATCCAGCTGTAATTCATGGAGGTCAAATGGCAGATATGTGGGAGCTCAGGCCAACCCCAACATTTTGTCAAAAGATAGAACAACCATCCAAGTCTGTGGCAGGTTTTATGAGGCAAAGCTCAGGCCCAGTATAAACATAATTAAAAAGTGAAAGGAGAAAAATGTAGGCTGAAGCCACTAAGCAGAAGCTCTCAATGTCTCTGCAAAAAAATCTATAAAATAATGCTTTAACCTCATACCTTTAAGAATTGAATGTACTGAGTCAAACTCTGACTTTTTCTGGCAATCCCCTTACAGATTTTTACACCTTTTTGTGCTCTTTGTACTCACAGTAGTCTTTAAAACCCCAAAGTCTGCAAAGCAATCGTGATAAAGACCTCCTTACAAATGATGAGTGACTGAGGAGACCTTCATGGAGGCATAGGTGCCACCAGCACTGCCTCACCTTATAATTCACTGGGTCAAAGTATAGGATGTATTCCATCTCATGTGACTTTAGTAGGAACTGTAGTCACTCTGCAGCTGCCATTCATATTCTTACTGCAATTTATGGCTGGATATGGATTTGCTGCAGAAGAAGAAAAGGGGCAGTTCACTTGCCACTGGGCAAAAGACTTGAGTAAATGGCAAAGGACTGTCTGCAGAGCCCTGCTTCACCCTGTGAGCTTCAGGATAGCTTAAGGGCCTCAGTTCCAGTCTGGCTTCTCAGCAGTGGTCAGTATATTAAGCAAGTCAGATAATAAAGAAGACTGATAGAAACAAGCTTCTTTGCAGAAAAGTAATAGAATGGAGCCAGTTTTATTTTCTTTATTTTGTGGAGTGAAACTGCAAAGAGATGATCTGTTTAGGAAAGAGTCCAACACACATAAACAATTTGTCACAAGCAAGAGACACTTTGACTGAAAGACTTGGTTGTGCTTTCACCCAGGAGGTCTAAGCCAAAGGTCTTCAGCAATCAAATATAGAACTAATGTTTAGTCTGTTAGCACAATTTCAAGAGTCAACTGACTAATGAATGTCAATATGCAATTATGTGGGATGCCAACAGTCTGCAGCTCAGCTTGTGGTATTCACCTTTATACTGTTCTTATATAATAAATGAGTGCAGAAAATCAACTACCTATGAATATTAAAGAAACCCATAATGGTAGTGGCAAATTTTAGAACATCAAGAAAATTTTGTTTGGATTTTATTTCATTGTTGAAGTGTTTTCTTGTAGACCTGTGTTATATTCTTGCATTAAAAATAGCCCTATTGTTTCATGGCAAACCTCTAAGAACCTGCATATCACAATTGCTGTGAGGGAGATCCCTGCTGCTGTATTTTGTGTTCAGCACATCTGGTTCACGTTTTTCTGGCATTGTGAAAAGATAACATCATAAGGGGGCTGAAAATGCACATGGCAGTGAAAATGCATTAAGATGACATTTACATAATTATTTCAAGAGTCTTCTCGGAAGCAAAACTGCAGGAAGGAAAGCAGGTCAAATGTTAAAAATATTGGAAGGGTAAAAAGGTCAGAAGAGTTCTGTGCAGGTGGACTGTAATCCAGCAAAACATTTAAAACACATGCTGAGGAGGAAGCCACTTGCTGCTGAAAGCTTCAAAGAGCAGCTCCAAAGCACATCACCTCACTCCCATACAGCTTTTTGCTATAAAATAATTATGGAAATACCTCAGGGGAAAAATCTTTCATGTATTTTTTCTGCTTTTCCTTTCTCCTGGATTTTCTCATAAAATTATATTATGATGTACCAACATAAATGATTTAGGAGGAAGTGGGATTTTTTTTCCTGAAAGATACATCCCTAAAAAAACAGGTTTATTCATCAAAACTTGCTTATTGTCTGAGTCAATTTGGTTTCTTGAATGTTTGTTACTCACTAATTCTTTAATTAGGTAGCTATGCTTTCTGCCTAAAATATTGGGAGAGTTGTGTAGGGAACCTTCTCAGTCATAAATATTCATTTTATAAAGCCTTTGAGAGAAACCCAGTTATTGTTGTGTCTGAATTTCATGGAATAAATATGATGCCAAGGCAGATGTAAATTTTTCAGTTCTATCAAACAAAATAATGCAGTGGCCAATATAAATGGCTCTTAATAAACAGTGGGGATAAACAGAACAATTTATATAGGCAATCAAATTAGCACTAACTAATTTGGTATATTCTTGAGTATATGACTTGTTATGTTAACATCAGTATAATTTATTGACTTCCAAAAATCATTTGATATGGCGTCAAACACATTTAAATAAAGACATCAGGGTGCAACAGAATCATTAATCACAGTAGCTACTAAAAAAAAGTGCCTGGTTGTTCAGCCTTGAAGACTGGAGGGAATGGACTCTTGACCTATGTGATGAATTCAAACAAAATCCTGGGTAAGAGATTTCTGTTCCTTTGCTGTTCAGGGAAAATGGTCAGTTAAGCTGATCTGTACTTGTGTGGGGAACAACATTTTGATAAAACTTCACCCAACAGTGTATAACAAAAAGATACAGATGTTGGAAATGGAAGGTGGACAGATTTGGAGTGAAAATAAAGGCATGCAAGACCCCCTTAGGCAGCTGAGTGTTGGTCAAGCACTGCTGCAGAAGTGGCCAGGAGTGGTCATGCTTTCCAAGGGGGAGCCTTGGACCAGCCCACACAAACCAAGACAAGGTTTGTCCAAGTGTAATTAGATGTTCTAGCAGAGCAGGCCTGAAGACTTCCCAGCAGGCAAATGATAAGGATGTGCAGTGAACCTGCCTTTCATTTCAACAGTATCACTGGAGATTCTCCTATGGAGAAGGTAGCTTCAGTTGTTGCCTTATAAGTGATTTATCCATATTGCAAATGTGCTTTTATGAAGATGAAACCTGTGTATACAAATAATCTAAATTTGGAACATTATAAGCACCCAATAAGGAAAACGGGGTTTATTTGTTTGTTTCATGTGGACAGTGATCTAATCTCTCTCTCTATTCTTTAGACAACTAAATCTCTAACTTCAGCTTCTAAGCTTCAGTTTCGATCTATTAGGTTCATCAAAGTTAATGTTGTTTAAAAGTGCACTAAGTCAGTATGTTGGAAGAATTTTTACATTTCCATGTATTTTGTTGTCAGGGAAAATAGCAAGTTCCAATATTAATACAAACATTTTTTTTCTCTGCGTACTGGATGCTGCAGTTGCCACCTGACTGCTCACATAATTTCAGAGACATCTGTCAGATACTGTTTCACTAATACATTTAGCTTCCTCCTGGTTTTATTTTTATTTTTTTTTGTTATGGAAATGAAAGTATGTGATCCTGCAATAATTATATAACAAGATTAGTTTTTATTTGATTATTTAGGGCTCTCTAGTAACAGTCATTTTTTCAGTATGCTGGATTGTGCAGTCTGATTTCTCTGTATTTCCACTTAGAGGCTGTTCCTGCTTGCAGTGATGACTCACCAAATGCACAGAGTGGTGTTATTTGCTGAAACAAGAATCCAGGGCATTTCTCTAGCTTTTATAGAATTATTCTTTAGTTAAAGCTTATTAATGGCTTTTAAATTACAGTATAGTACTATGTAATTTCAAACACGTCTTATGCATGCTGTCACTTATGGACTTTATGTATTATAAATAGTTTAGCTTTGGAATATTTTGTTACTGGTTTAGTGGGGGTTTTGTGCCTTTTTTTTTAAGGTTACATAAATTGAAATTTCCATCATAATTAATCTAGGAGGATAATTAGGGGCATTGCCTGACATTCTTATTGCACTTTCTTCTGCAACAAAATCTGCTTGCAAAATTTTTATGCCACTGTTGTGTCTTTTGCACCTGATTCAGCTCTCCCTTTTCAACCATCCCTTCTCCAGCAATGTGCATCACTGTGGCAGCAAACAGTGCATGGGTCATTTGGAGTTTGTTATCTCCTGCTGCTTGACTGAGAGATTTTTCAGGTAATTTAACCGAATGATCCAAGGGGGATAGTGAGGGAGCTCTGGGAAGAAAACACCTCCTGTCACTGTCTGGCAAACATGCTGGGGACACTCTGCAAGGAAACTGTGTGGGTGTGAATATAAGGTAGTGCCTAAAAGACAGAATAAAGGGCTAAGAAGAACTGAGGTGCTGCACACACACCTAACAAGAGGAGTTCAAGGATGATTGGTTAAACAACATGCAGGGAGCTCAAGAGTGGAAAAGGATGGGACTGGCTGCAGGGAGTTTTGGGCAGGCTTTGGGCTGCCATACTGACCCCTCACATGTTGCAGCCAGCTCTCCAGCCAGGCCTTCCCAAAAACAGAGGCAACAAAGTCTGAGAGCTCCATAGGACAGTGCTGTAAGGCCCTAAATAGTAAGTATTCTGAACTGTTTTAAAGTATAATTCTAAATTTGTGTTAATGGGACTGGTCTCTTGTCTCCCAAACCCAGGAACTTCTGCACACTTATTTTTGCTGGGTGCACTTCTTCAGTGTTCATGATATGTTGCCCAACTTAGGGGTGCCTCAAAAGCAAAGAATCTGATCCAACATAAGTGCTTCATATTGAACAGCATCCAGCAGACATCAAAGATCTCGATTAACATCAAGTCAATACATTTTAGTTTAGTGTACCATGCAAATCCATCACTTCACCTCTTTTGCTCCTTTAGAAAAAAAGTAGTATTTGAAGGACTTTTATTCTTTAAGGAACTTCTGAGTCTTGGATTTTTCCAAATGAGAGAATCACCACAGAAGTGTTAAGAGAGTTCACAGAATTATCAATAAACCCTTTTCAGACAATTTAAGCACAAGAATATAGCCTCAGAAATTATGACCTGTCAGACTACAAGTGATTGAAAATCATGATGAAAAGACTTTTACACAAATAAATGTAGGAGTTATTACCAATCATGATCATTAACTTCCAGTATAGGCTCTGAGTTGTTCCTAAGTGTGTTTGGAGTCACTGTGGATTTTGTATCTTGGAGTGACCTTGGCAGAAAGGGAGTATTCAGTGAGTTGATTGTGGAGAACAGTCCCAGGCACATCCATGGCCATGACTTTTCCTCCAGCTGAGGAGGGAGCCACATGGCAGGTAAACTGTTCTGCTTAGGATAAAAAAGGGATGAGATTCTGACAATACCAGTAACATGAGATGAAAAATTACTTACAGTACTTAATGTTTTCTGACCCTTTTTTTGAAATTTTCTATATCCCCTCCCAAAATCATGCATCTTTGGAAATATTACAAAATCCAGGCTTCTGATGCAAAGTTGCTAGGGTAACAACTTTGATACTTCATTGAAGAGCTATCTCCCAAATCCCATCTCAATATTCTTATTGTATCTGTATTTATATTATTAAAGCTTTCTGTGTACTTGCTCTGGAAAAGGTATGAACTTAGTGAATTTAAAAGACATAAAGAACAGGAGTATTATTTTTCTAGACACATTTAAAAAAGTATGAACATTTACCAGCTAAAGAAATTTTGAAGAAAAAAAATGAGACCATTAAAAATAATAATGTCTCTATTTTTAGCTTGCCAGGATGATATACTAGGTAAAATTGAACTGGGAAAGGCATGCAGGCTTTCTCCTTACGTGACAAAGTGAAAAAAAAGGTTTTTTAGTAATTTATCTATAGTCAGATATTGCTGTTATTTTGACATGAATGGAAACAATTTGTCCTGGATGCTTTATGGTTTTTGTTTTGCTTTAGTCCTTTTTGCTGCCATTTTTTTTCAGATCTCAGCAAAATAGAAAAATAGTTCCTTCCTTTAAACTCTAATCATCTTTCAGAATAATTCATACTAGGAAAATCTGATAGTGAATCTACTTGTTATTTCAAAGACCTGAAATATATATTGAAAAGAAAAAAAGAACACATGATTAAATAATTGTTATTCAACACCTTTGACATAAACCTTACCCCATGTTGAAAGCATCCTTGGAAAGGGCTGCTCTGTGAAGAATATATGTACTGAGCTGTTTTAAGGATCTGCAGGAAATGTGAGGTTCAGAAGTCAAATGTGTTTGATTACAGTCAGCCTCAAGAAGGAAGGCTTGAGAGAAAGTCTATGCTCTTCCTAAAAGCATCAGAATTTCAATTGCTTTCATTTCCCCAGCTCAGCAGGTAGCATCTGATCTCTGATAAACCTCTAGTTATTATTTACCATGCTGGTAAACCAAAATTGCTTGAATTTAATTCTGTATGTATATGGTGTCTTTACTTACTGGAGTGGAAAGTCTATAAGGGAATGTTTGTAATCTGTAAACAACACATAATTATCAACTAAAGTTCTTGCCTAGATAATGACCAGGAGGTTACCAAACTGTTGCGATATTCTTTAGAAATATGAATAAAGAAGAGAAAATGGACACAAACAAAAGGAACTATGTTGTGCTTTATCAAGATCATTTAGGCACCAAACATAATCATGTTTATTGTTAAGACTAAAACTGGTGAGCAAATCAAAACCAAACAGAAGCAGTATAAAAGGCACACTGAGATATCATGTCAATGCTCTCTTTAGTCTTGACCCAAACAGGAGAAGAGCTGCTGGGAATGCCTATATAAATAATTTAAAGGGATCTATTATCCATAAGAAAAAAATATGGAAGTATTTCTGTGTGAAACATTACTGAGCAGAAGGTAGGATTTAGAGGTATGGCTAGGGAGGTTCAGATGAAAATGCAAAGATAAGTGGGAGAGATGGAGCTACACACAGGAGTCTCAAGGTTTTCTGTCCCCCTCAGGACTACCTCAGGAGGGAGAGGATAAGGGATGCCTCAGTGAGTGTCACTGGATGAAATGGAGGAAAAATGCAGGAGGAAAAATGAAGCTGAGAAGCACAGAGGAGCACAAGCCATCCCCATCCACTGGAAGAGCTGGTGGAAGGAGTCAGGAGGGACTCCCATGGGGTGAGACAACAGGAGACACATGTCTGTAAGCAGCTCTGCAGGTGGCTGCAGCTGAGAGGGGAGATTTGTATAATTTTTGGTCATTTGAGTGGGTAAATCTTAAAAATGGTGTCTGGCAGACTAGAGTTATGAAACAGAAAGGTGAGTCATTTCCTGGCCACAAGGACACAAGCAGGGAATACATCACTTTTCACAATTACAGCTGATGGCAGCCACAGCACCCACTCCTAGAAGTGCCACATTTTCCCAGCCCAGACTGCTCGACTGGAAACGCTCACAGGTGGTGCTGGGGGAGTTGGCAGCCCTGCTCCCCTCTCAGATGAATGGGGTTTTTTGATGGTGAAAGGATGAGTTACCTTTCTGGTACAGCAGAATATTCCACAGTATCAGGACATCTAGGGAAAAAGGGTCCCTCCTTCCCCTTGAGGACATTTGGTCTCCTCCCTTCTCCAGCTTTCTGTGGGAATTGCCTCAATACCTTGGGATCTGGGAAGGATTGTGCACTTTAGAAAGAGCTGATGCTGGAGAGTTGTGCTGACCCAGACCTCAGAGGAAATGCTACAATCTGGGAAAAAGCTGAAGGGGGAATAAAAGCAGTTCAGTTTGACTTTGAAGGTTAATATGATTAATGACATTATTTGGCTGACTGTGTGTCAGGATGTTTCCTTCTCCTTATCCTTGCTGCATGACGAGCAAAAAGAAGAAGAGGGATAGAAAAGTTGGAAAAGGAGTATTCTGCAAAGTGAAAACAATTTCCCTAGGATGATTCCAGCCTCTAATTAGCATAAACATCCAGACATCCTCCACTACTGGCTCTTCCCTTCAGCCTTAGTAACAGAGAAATAACCCCCAACAAATGCTCTGGAGATAATAGTAGCTGGGCTGCAAAACATCACTACAGTATTTTGTATGCTGAAAGTACTGGGAAGTACAAACACCATTGCTTTTAACCAGGAAAACAGTAAGGGGCATATATAAATGCAGCACTGCAGTTAATGCAGTCCTTGTGTTTGTTGCAATGCATTCTGCTTCGGGGCCTGGACAAGGCAGGTGCATTTTAACTCCAGCCTTTCTGAGATATCAGAAGGTCTTAATTGCCTGCATCAGTTGAAAGGAGCTTTTGAGGCTGCATTTTAAACTCTCTCTCTCCTGTTCTCTTGTCTCCTCTGAGCAGTGGAAGATATTTTCCTATCAGTACTGGTTTCATCAAAACTGAGCTGCTAGTCTTGCTTTTGTGCAGATGAGAGTAGGTGGCTGGTAGCTGTAAACACTCTTTTGACATCTTTAATAACTCTGTACTTTATTGCCTTTTCAGGCTGACAGGTGGCATCTCTACCAATATGATCGGCAGTGTGAGTGCAGGATTTGTGTGAACTGATCAAAAATGGTATTTTCCTTCACTTATGATGTTGTTTTGTGCTTTCTGTAAACAAATTTGTAGCTGTTTCTTTTTTTTTTTTTTTTAAATTTTCTTACCCTGTTGAGGAGAAAGTGACACCTATTAAATTCATGCTTCCTTTTCAATTACATATTTGAGAAACAGAAGATCTATGTGGACACAAAATATCATGAAGGTCACTGCACCAAAGGGTTTGCAATCTAAATCTAAGCTGCCAGAGAGTGACAACAGCAGTCTTTTCATCTGGAGGAATCAGCCTGCCATCCAGTCCTAAGTGCCTTATGTGACTGTAAAAATGCTAAGGGACATTTTAAAACCATTTTAAGGATACCTAAAAGAAGTTAATATATAACAACATTCTATTTATGGTTTTCCTTCTTTGTTTATTGATTTAAGTTAATAAGAAATGACTTCACTAAAGGCACAGTTATGTTTCCACATAATGTTGTGTTTTTTTCTCCTGGTTTTCTCTAGCTAGCTGAGTGTGCTGTAGCAATGAGAAATGCTGTACAGGTATCCAGGCTGGCTGTTTGCATCAGCTCATGTCTCTTTCTGTAAGACTTTCATAATGAGGCAAAAAGTATCTTTTGCTGTGATTAGGTCTGTCCCTCTGGTGTAACAGGAAGAGATGTGGTGCATCTTTGGTACAGTCCTTGCCATTTTCTGGAGGACTCGTGAGATTACTAAACTGATCAAGACAATCAATAATAGTGGGATTAAGAAAGGATTATCCTCCCCAAGGAAACGAGTTGTTCATACTACTTGTTTGGGGTTTGTTTATTTGTTTGCTTGTGTTTTCTGTTTGGTTGGGTTGTTTGTTTATTTGGTTTTGGATTCTGTTTTGTTTTCTTCGTTTTAAATTCCAGATATAAAAGCATGAAGAAATTATTTTTTCTGTTTTAAGGCAACAGTAATGAAGTGGCAACGTAGAAAATTCTCATTAGCATATACTCTGTCTCTGAAAAATCCTAATTGCACTGGGACATCCTGGGTTAGATTATCTCCCCCTGACTTCCTTTGGGCCGTCTCTGTGCCTAATTATTTCTCATGAAAAATCTATATTGTAACAGACAGGTCTCTTCATATATACCCCCAGGAAAAACAAAACAAAACAAAACACTTGTCAGCTTGCTGGCAGTGTGACTGTGTGCAATGCAGCACATACACTGTTTGTGTTGTTCCCTTGGTCACACTGCCTGCCTTGGAGCCCACCTTGGAGATGACTGCTGAGTCTCTGGCCCTGCTCACACAGCCAGGAATTCCTCTCAGAAGAACAGAAGGAGGCTGCAACAAGCAAGAGTGCTTGGGTAGCTGGTTTGTCTCCCCCCACAGAAACCTCTCAAGGGAGATTAAAACAAAGCCTCTCTCTCAAAGAGACCTTGTGTTTTGAAGCAGCGTATCAGAAAGGATAACAATCTTCTTGTTCTTTGGTTTCAAAGCCCGAGCAAATTATGCATATGACAGAGCAAGCAAATTTTGCTGTGTTACTGGATGTGCTCTGGATACTCTTCAGTCTTGCAGAGGAATACATATAAATGCTCTCATCTACCTCTTGAAAAGCCCCTATATTAATAACATAGCAAGGCTGCCTCTTTTACAGCAGTTGGGTTTGTGAAATCCCTCCCAATTTACCTGACCTATAAAAAAAAAAGAAACAAAAATAAATAATAATAATAAAAACCTCACAAAATTAAGCAAACCCATAGAAAACCTTATTTTCTAGTTCATAGCACATCCTGGAGTTACTTTCTATCCTCTAGACTTCTGAAAGAATATAATTTTTTCATCTGTAATGCTTTTTTAGACACAGTTTCCAGTTAGACCTGCTCATTGTTGGCAATTCCTGTTTCTCAGGGAGAGCAAAGTTAATCTCACACTCTGGTCTGTTTTCCCAGCTCAGATGCCCATTTTCAGGGGGCTATACCTGTCCCTTGCTGTACCACATCTCTCAGGAGGAATGAATTTCTGGCACTAGGCTGGCTGATAGCTGGGAACAAGCTCCCTGTTTTCCACATCAGTGCTGCAGCTCAGATGAAAGATTTTACCAAGCTCTGGTTCAGGTTTTGCACAGGTTCAAGAGTGCATTAGCTGGATGTCTTTCAGATGAAACTGAGATGTAAGATGTCCTCCAGAAAATCACATTCAGAAGGTGATCCAGCTGATAATGGATAATAATCATAGAGCTACTGAGGTGAGGCAAGAGCTACTCCAAGGTAACCATCCCCTGTCCTCGTACTGAGTCTGGCTTGGATGGAGTTAACTTTCTTCATAGCAGACCCTATGGTGCTTTTTGGATTTGTGCCTGAACTGCTGTTGAGCACACATCAATTTTCACTGAATGGCTGCTGGACACCAGGTCAATGCTTACTATTTTCTCTCTGTCCTTCCAGAAGGTCATCTAGAGGTGAGGAAGAGAGCAGGAGGAGCCATGGCCAGGACAGCTGACCTGAGCTGTTCAGAATTATATTCTGTACCATATAACTTCATGCTCAGCACTAAAATCTGGGGTAGTGGAAGAAGAAAGGGAGTTTTCAGTTTCCAGGGTGACCAGTGCTTGGAGACTGGCAGGGCACTGTCTGTCAGAGGTGGAGAGTCGTCGTTTCTACATCACATGTTTTTTTTTTTTTCCTCCTTCATCTGTTTACCTTGTCCTGACCCCAAAGTTTCATTGCTTTTGCTTTTTCTGTTCTCTCCAATGTTTCCCTGGGAGTGGGAATTGGAAAAGCAGCTGTGTGGGTGCTTGGCTGCTGGCTGGGGTCAAACCTCCCTCCCCTGCCACCACATGGAGTGGGGAGGGGACCCCCCACTTATGGAGTGCTTATGGAGTGGGGAGGGGACCCTCTGCACCAGTGGTTACTACTGATGTGCTCCTTTTGTGCAGGGCATCTGCAGACACAGACAAAATCTCATGTCTCTGCTGAATTTGGCTCTCTGAACCCGAAGATTAATCTCAGAATGACATGAATAAATTGAGAAGTAAGTGGGATACCAAACATAGGACTTATAGGACACTCCAAGGTCTCTGTGTTCCTTGCAGAATTTACATCCTCAGTACAATGATCTTTTCAAATTAATACATTTGACAAGAAAAAAAATTCAATATGTCAGTCTCCTTTTTATCTTCTTGTAGGCTTCCATAGGAAATATTTGATAAATATAAATGATCACCCAAAGCTTGAGGAGAAGGGTAATGACCAGTATTTTTTCCTGATGGAGGTTTTTCAAGTGAGACCCCTCTTGACAGACAGAGGGCTGACTCCCATTGAAGCTCCAGAGGCTATGAAATAATTCCCACAGGAGTGCCAGCAGCCACCCTACAGCAGTCAGGCACAAGCATGAATTGTCTGTGCTGATCTTGAAGCAGTGTGTATTTACTGGGAGAAACTATTAGTGTATAGCATTGAAATGTGAAGCCAAATAGTCAGGAAACATCTCTCAAAACTATTTCAAAGGACACAAAACAGGCAGCTCTCACTCAAGTTGCTTAATGCACCATTTGAGGAAACACAAGTAAGAGTGTGATGACCATGCTATAAGAAAATATGTGTAAGATAATAAGGTACATAAACGATGAAATATTACATCTGATTTTCTTGGCTTCAAATGAAGCCTAAATACAACTTGAATTAAAAGAAAGAAAAAGAAAGAAAAAGAAAGAAAAAGAAAGAAAAAGAAAGAAAAAGAAAGAAAAAGAAAGAAAAAGAAAGAAAAAGAAAGAAAAAGAAAGAAAAAGAAAGAAAAAGAAAGGCCCAAAGCATCAATATACTCTAAGAGTACTGTAGAAAAATACCTGTTGTTACATTCATGAAAGCCCAGGACTGTGCTCAGACTCACAGTAATTTCATGCAAGGAAGGCTTTTCTTGTCTGAAAGAAAAAGCTAGGATAAAACCACCCACCACTGTAAATTGCTCAGACAGATTTAGTTTTTAATTTCTGATCTGTCACGTTAGATACTGTTTATGTTTCATCTGATACAGTCACCCTGGAGGCTCAGCTGATGCTCAGTAATGCAACATTCGGTTTGTAGCCTGAGGGTCGGCACAGATTTCGCTTCTTTTCCAGCTCCCACCCTTTGTATGACAGTGACAGCTTTGACTGTGCACTAAGAGGGTAAATTTGTCCCCCTTCCACCTTATGGTAAATCAAGCAAGACTCAAATCTTAGGTGAGATCACACAGATCTGATGGTTGGGAGGGGAGTAACAAGAGGGAGATGAGGATAGAGAGTAGAAATTCAGTTCTATTTTTTGTCCTATTCATCACAGATGTGGATCACAAATTATTCCTTTTGACTTTGCAGCAGCCTTTAATATTTCGTTGTGCCTTCTGCTGATTTTTGGTTTTTGGTGTTCTTTTCTGCACAAGAAAAAATATCCCCAGTTCTTCCTTTGCAGATGATTTTTAAATTCTGACTGCTCTTATGGCTCCCAGTCATCCCACTGCCCCTGTTAAGTACCTGCACCTTACCTGAGGAACAGCAATGGAGAGGTGCTCAGCAGTGCCCTGGTGCATGAAAATACTGCAGGAAGGACACGCTGGGAATGTGGCTGCTGCTATAGGAATGCTGTCTGCTGAGTGATTTGACCGATAATATTAATTAACAAATTTTTGGTGCTGTCTTCAGTTGAAATAGATAAGACAAAATAATCAGTGTATGGTGTGAGAATATACCTTATAAGTGCATTTCCCATGTCTGAACTAAAATGTCAGAGACAGAACTTGAATCTCCATATTTTTCCTTGTTCTTTCAAGAGCAAAAAGAACTGCTAAGACAGAGCTATAAACACTAATAATATAAAAAGAGATTAAGAGAGTTGATGATGCGTGCCAAAATAATGCAGTGAATGATTAGAATAATAATGTAAGTACATGCCTTTGTGGTTAACTGTCCTCCTTTCTTTCCTTTGCCTGTTTATTCACCCTGTGAGTCATGACAAGAGCTCTCAGGGAAGAAGCTGCTTCTCTGCTGCTGTTCTCAGAGCATCTAGTGCAATCAAACAGGTATTGATCCCTCTTTGATACCCTAAGTATCACTGCAGATAAAGTAAAAAACAGCTGTATGCTGAATGGATTTCCATTTCCTTCCTTATGACAAAAAGACACACTCTGTATGATATTGTTGAAAATGTCAGTGCTGAAAGAGGGGGAATGAGTAAAAGAGAGCTGGATGAAGACACAAAAAAGATGGTAAATTACAATTTTGAAAGTTTGGATATTAATAAAAAACCAGAAAATTCAGTGTGATATTGTCTTAATTTTTATTTATCTTTCAGTGCAGATCTTATTTTTGTAATAATAAGAATATCCTATTTTTGTATAGTATACTATGTATACATATATACTAGGTACATACTACATACATATAAATACATACTATTTACTATGTTTGGTAAATATTACCAAGTATTCTTAGATATGATCCCATTTTCTGGTTTTGAAAAAATTTCATTGTACCAAAGTCCTTAGAGAAAGAGACTTGCAATTAGTAAAGGTTACTTTTATATATTTAAAAATATTAGGGTAGGAGCAGCTCCTATCCTAGTGAGCTGTTATTTATAGCTGACGTGTATATATATATATGTATGCATATGTATACACATATATGTATTATATTTATATAAATATATTTTAAGTGTCTACAAATACAATGTTTAACTAAATCCATCTGTATAATGTTTTTCTAAATCTATCTACCTTTATTAACATTTATATGCTTGTAGCTGATGATGGCAATGAGCTGATATTTTTTGGGAAGTTTCAGAGAAAATTTGCGAGTTTGAGATATAAGATATTTGAGAGTTTGAGATATAAGTTTCCCATAAGAAAGAACTATTGTATTTTACTTTCCCTTTTTGCCATAATAAATGATTTTAACAAGGCAGCAGAATACCATGTCAAATCCCAAGAGCTGGAACATGGCAGGTGTTCTGAAACACTGCTCCTGTCCTCTGGTGTTTCAGAAAACTGTGGTCCAGAGTCCAAACATGAAACCAAATTCATTACCTGGCCACTGTTCCTCCTGTGAGCTCTGCATGTCAAACTCACTGTCAGAGTTCAGCCTAAATAAATGTATTGTCCTGTATTTGTTCTTGTGCTCACATTGTTCGTGTCCCTCCCTATGTTTGTTTCTGTCTTAATTAATCTTTCCTTGGCAATGGTAACCAGAACTTAGATTACATCTCAGTATGAACTCTATAGCACTATTCATCATTCCCTGTCTGCTCTGGAAGGGTTTTCCCACCATACCCTGTGATTTAATTTATCCCATTCATTGTCACATGCCACTAGTGCTTGTACACATCTCTGGTCAAGAGACACTCACCGTTTCTTTCTCCTCACCATTGCTCTTAACTGACAAGTTCTCTCATCATAACATTTAATCCTGATGTTCAAATTCTATTTTTATATAGTAATTTAATTATTGACCATGCTCACTCTGAGTATTCTAGTTCACTTCTCCTCAAATAATATCCCAGTCATACACTTTCCCCAATTTTATGTTATCCACTCATTTCACCAGCATTTTCTGCTAATTCCATTAAGGAAACAGCTGACTGTTCCAAGACACATCTTATTTACAACCTTTTCCCATGAACTCTCAATCTGTGTTCTAGAGATCATTTCCCAATTCTGGAAGAAGGCTTAGGTAAACTAAATGAATGTACTTTGAGTCATAGCATCTATTTCCATTATTTAGGCATTCTTCAATGATAGATACTTGGTTATTTTCTCATACCTAACATGTGCCAGTGTGCTTTTGGCACTTTCTCTTTGATAAAGGAATATGTTTCCTTTTTTGTTTGTTTGGTAGGTAGGGTTTTTTGCTGTTGCTTTTAATTTTTTTTAAAATATTTAAGATAAAGGGTTTGCTTTCAGCACTCTACCAAACAATGTATGAGGATGTGCAGCACTGCTGTATTACAGGAATCCTCCCAGCTCACTGCTCCTGACACTGAGTGTGCTTGCTGGATGCCATGTATCTCTCCCCTCATGCAGGTGTAGGCTTCAGCTCTCACCAAGGTGATGAATGAACCACGGTGAGGTTTCCCTGCTTAAAACAACAAAACTACTTTCCATTTGTTCATCGTCTGGAGTAGAAACTCTCTTCTAATTTTCTGTTTCTAACTGCTTGTCTAAAATGGTTTCCTTAATCTTCTTAGCAAAAACTAATTAAAATGGATTTTTGGGCAATTATTCACTTTTCCCTTACACTTCCTGGCTTTTCAGATAGAGCTTTCATTGTTGACTAGTCATTTTAGAACCAGAACTCCCTCATTAAATACTACACAGGCTGAAAGGACTTTATAGCTCTCATGTTACAGCATGAGAACATGGGGGAGAACCCTCGTAATGAGAAATAGGGGTCTCCATGGAAATGATGTCATGGAAATGGCATGAAAAATAATTCACTGGAGTCAGGAGGCTGCTAATACTCTTCACATGTTTGTCATGACAAATGACAAGTGCTACAAGTGTTCTAAGAGCTGAGCTGCAATATTAGATCATCTGTGGGAATACCCTCTTTTCACAAACAAACAAAATAAAAAATCAGCCTCTCACCAAGACAGTCTAGAATCAGAGGAATCACCTCCACAGCTGGCTTCACACATGAACCAGAAGATGACATGAACTATTATGCAGAGAACATGAGTAAACTAAAAACTAGATAATAATAATGAGTTACACTTGACAACACTAGTAATATTAGGGGAGCTTCTTTTTTCCAAGAAAAGATACCATTAAAAAATCCAAAACCAACCAACCAAAACAAACAAACAAAAAAAATCCAGATTTTTTATTAGTTTAAATGCTGTTATATATGAATATGTCAATATGACACATGAATATGTCAATTCTTTGTGAACCATAATCAGATTTAAGAACATTACTGTTGTCTAAATTCTGGTGTAGATGTGGTACACCTAAGTATTATCTAAAACATTCAGCCTTTGTCTTATGAGTGTCTGACATTATTGGACTCTTCTGACAAATAGGAAGGGATTGGAGAGGGGCAGAATCTGGCAAAGCATCATATATATCTAAAGCATACTGCATTAGAGATCTGCCTCTTAAAGGACTGGAGATACTGTATATGAATTGAGTCTTTTGGGACACTTCAGATTTTAGAAATTTGGTTCCTTATGCAATTTAACAAACACAATAAAAGTAAGAATGAAAAAGAATATATATGGCAGAATTGGAAAGATAGATCTATGTCCAAATGTGGGCATCCTCTGAGAATAACATATCACTATTTTGCATATTATCTTGATTTTGAGAGGAACTTCAACCCCTTGATGTTCAGATAATTCAACTCCTTGATAGCCATTTTTTATGAACATTTTGTTCTGTGGGTATATGAATGAAACATATTTCAAGTAGTCATCAGAAAAATGCTCCTCATGACAGCACTGCAAATTAATCTTCACCTGTATGTCTGTAGTTAAATGATTGGAAAGGATGTAGTGTGACATCTCTGTGGGACTTGAAAATATCTGTCCGGTACATATATTTGTAAAATTTTCCTCAAATTAGTTTTTGCTTCTAGAGTGCAGAGGCAAAAGTTTAACTCTCATTTAGGTGGGGCATTTCCCCAGCAGCTTCACAAGAAGGTGGTCAAAGTGCCCCTGTGGAATTCCTGTTTCTGGCTTGAACATCCTTGCTTACAGTTTGGCAAATACATTTAGTCCACAAATTTTCACTGTATTACTTGTTTCTACCATGTCCCCACTAGCAATTACTGAGGTTTTCTTCCAGTTTATCTCATGCCAGTGATATACTCCAGGGAGTACCATACCCTGGGTTTAGATGTCATACTCTTTGGCATTTGTGGTCAAGCATCTGTTTGTGCCTTACTAAACAAACACTCGTTTGACTGCTTCCTTGTACAGTTGGAACAGTTACCAGAGCAATAGCTAGGCTCACCAGTTTCAATGAATTTTACCCCTGTGAGAGCTGGAAGGCTCATGGGGAACAAAAGCAAGCAAAACCCCAGCCTATTTTGCATGGTAAGGCATGATGCCAGATCTAGGAGCCCCTTTTTTCTCCTGGGCTGCATGGTATCATTTTTACCATCTTTGTGGAAGACAGCTGTTAGGGAGGAAGGATGATACCAAATCAACTACGCATTTTTTCTTAACTCTTCCAGCTCTGGTTCTTCTTCTTCCCCAGTCCTTGAGATGCAGACAGTAGGCAGAGTTAAAGCTGGAAGAACAAATCCCCCAGAGCCACACCCCATGTTCTCCTGGAGAAGGAAAATTTTAAGGTCAGTGCAGAAAAACTCACTCACTCAAAATGGCCAGGATCTATATCTTTGTAATGTTGACATGGTACAATTTTCATTTTGACATGTTTATAGATTTAAATGGTTTCCATAAATTATGAAAAAAAGCTTTGTACTCTGCCTAAAGTAGCATCTTCACTTCTGCAGAAATGAAAGGAGAACAACTCTCTGACACATCTTGTTTGAGGACCAGACATATACCCTGGAGATGTGGGGAGCAGATCACACACATTAGCATTAGGCAGGATTTACTGGCAGCTGTTCCTGTCACAGTCATCTCCTTCAGGACTTGCTGTCCCTTCTAAAGCTGCTTTTTCTTCTCTGCAAAGATTCCTGGTGTAGAAGTGCTGCCTACATTGCAAGAAATATTTGTGACATACAAGGCAGATGGATGTACTAATTTCTATGCAAGGAGATAATTAAAAGTGCTCTCTCCTGTCCCAGATGAGACAAGTTCTAGCACTTGTTATCTTAAATCACAGTTTTACAGTAACGATTTCTTATTTAAATAATATACATGTTTCCTGTGGATATATTATATAGTATTTCTGAAACAACTTTGCAAAAAGATATAGCCAGCTCTGAAATATTGATAAGTCATAGTCTTAGAAGGTACCTGTTTTACAAGTGGGAACACTTAGCAGCTCTGAATGTGAACATTAATTCTTTAAATTGTAAAAAGAGGCAAATGTATCCTCCCTTATATGTTAGACTGGATGAAAGCTTGACATTTTGTAGAAGAAAAAAATTAGGAAGCAATTTATCTGTGTTATTTGTGCAGTAGATGTTGATGACATTCTGGGTTTAAAAAGAGGAAAGCAAGAAATCAATTTGTGTATGTTTTAAAGGCTAATCCTTTATTTTTATCATTTGGGGTTGTTAGTATATTTGATATGCTGCAACTGCTAGACTAAACCAATTTATCCTCATCAAGTTAATCTGGGATCAGCATAATTTTTGAGTAAAAACTTAATAGCCAGAAGAAAGTTGCTTTGGCATGGGTTTAAGATCAAGATACTTTGTTTTTTGTGGGCAAAACTAGATAAATAGGACTTTTAAGGAACTTCTTTGTCTGTAAAAGGCAAATGCTGCACCAACACTCCAGTCCTAAATTTCTTTGAAAATGACTCGAAGTTTAGCCAAGAAGGAACTTCTCCCTGCCATACTTCCAGCTAAATAAAAATACTTGATTCAGAATTGATTTAATGATTTTAAGTTGTATACCTGTGATATACATGAAATCAGATTAATGTACCAGGAAGGGTGTTTATGCCTTCAAATCTCCAAATTAAGTTCAAGAGTGCAGCCAGGATCAACAGCCCAAGATTGTTGTACTGCAAAACACTTCTGGCCAGGCTGTCTCCCTGAAAATCCCCCTACTCAATAACCACAGAGGCTTCTTCTCCAGCCAGAAATCCTGGGGCTGTGAGGCAAAATCACTGCATCAGGAGAGGAATTCTTGCCAGTTTGTGTCACTTTGGCCAGAGGAAGCATGGTGGAAGCAGCTGAGTTCTCAGGGAGAAGGAGACAACAGCTGGCCTGAGGCAGAGGTGCCTGACAAGACAAAGGTGTGCAGGAGAGGTGGGAGCCTCCCAGCCCCCACTGCTGCCAGGAGGGAGCTCTCCTGGACACCACATGACTGATCTCTCCAGGGCTTTTCCTGCAGCAGAAGGAAAATTCTACTAGTAGAAGATTCTCTTTTCATCCTATCAATATACCTGCAATAAATCTCTCTGAACAGCCTGCAGCAGAACTTCCTCTACATCCCCTGCAATAACTGCCATGAAACATTTCTGCTGCCATGGAGCAATAAAGCTCCAATCAGCCACGGGACTGGAGGATCAGTAATTCCTGGAATGCTTTCATCTAACACCTACATTTTCAGAGCTGCCCAGGCCTGCAAGTGTGCAGATTCACGTGCCTTTTTGAGAAAAAGAGTGGCCAAATTGCTTCACAATTCTAATCTGAGCTACATGGATCTTCAGGCTGCATTTTCTTGTGCACTTATTAAAACAGTTAAATACCTATGAGCAGGCTAACAATTAATAAATTGTATAACAACTGTGAAGGTCTCCTGATACCCTAACGATCTACAATCAATACTTCCTTATGATCAATTGATAAACAATCTCAGTCTTGTACATATAAAATATAAATGGCAGGATATGACCCTTTCCAGACAGTAAGTTTTCTTGAACTGCAGGGCTGGGTGACCTCTGTGTGGAGGCTTTCTCAGGTGACATTTAGACAAAGGTGTGTTCTACTCTTGATGCTGCTCCATCTGCATTGTGCAAGGACCTGGGTTTTGTGCTTTGACCTTAGCAGGTCTCATCATCAAGTACAACCAGACATCCCTCACAATGCAATGTCTCACCACACTCCCACTCCTGCTCGTGTGTTAGGATGTCAGGTGGGGTGCCAGAGCCCCAGGGCAAGGCTTTGGCTGGGAATCAATAAACTCTGAATTCAGACACAGAGCCAAGCCTGGGTGACAATGACATACACATGGGCACTGCATCCCTTTTCATCTCAGGTCCATGCCTGCCTCTTGGAAAAACACCACTTGGGATGAGTTTCTTAGATCACCATTGAACTCATGCTTTTGGTGGGGAGAGATTTGGTCTAATAGCTGCTTCAGGCCACTTCTACAAACCTTCCCCTCACAGTGATGCTCTCTGGACTGCTACAAAAACTTCATTCCAGAAGGCTAAATATATGTCATCTGACTTCTACAAACCTTCCCCTCACAGTGATGCTCTCTGGACTGCTACAAAAACTTCATTCCAGAAGGCTAAATATATGTCATTTGATTTTACACATCCAGTTTCTAACAAATATTGCATATTAATTTTTAAGCCTGACTGAATATTGTGATTTTAAAAATGAGGTTAGATTTAAATTAGCATTCTGCACAATAAACTGTTTTAAAAGGCTTTGAATTATGAATATTTATAATGCTATTAATTTGTGGTGCTACTAGTATTTTTCTTTAATGGTTAATTATCACAACTAATGTGTTTGGATTATTCTAGGAATCTTTCCATTATTTTTTCTGTAAATATTCATTCTTTCACTTACACCTTCTAATTTAATGCTCAGACTGAAGTGAAACATGATTAGAGTCTTTTAAAGGAAAAAAAACCCTCTCAAAGTCAACATTCTCTCTCCTCAAGCACTAGCTTGTTATTTTGGGGTTTTAGTTTTTTATTTTTTTTATTTTTTTTTTTTTTTTGGGGGGGGGGGGGGGGGTTTTTTTTTTCCTTTTCTTTTTTTTTTTTTTTTTTTTTTTTTTTTTTTTTTTTTTTCTTTTCTTTCTTTTTTTTTTAAATCAGCTTAACACTAACTGATACTCAGGCTTTTCACCCAGTAAATAGATTTTGCAGTGGGTCATGCATTCAGAGATCTGCTGGCAGATAACAAAAAGAGCCAGACAGTGTGCTAGAAAATTCCATAAGGCATTAAAAAAGACGCAGTGTTCTCCACAAGCTGCTTCCTAGCAGCTCTTCCAGCTACAAGTAATTATGGACACCCACCAGTGCTACCATTAGGAACTGGCCCTTAGTCCATTCTGTTAAAGATGGGGTATGAGTTTAAATAAAATAAATGCTAATCCTAAAAACAAACAAACAAACACACAGTCAAGAATACCCCTCTGTTTGGAATACTATTATTCCTAAATGCAAACAATTTCAAACTTCTCTTTCTGATCAAATCCCATTGAAGCTGATGATACAACCACCATTTTTAAAGTATGTGCAAGGAATTACTGTGTTATATTTCCAGCAAGGGAATTGCCATCTTCCTTCCCTGGGCTTTCCACTTATGTTTGAGATCTCAAAGTTTTAGATAGCCGCTTTAGGTCAAATGAGAGCATAATACTCAACAAATGCTGGAAAGATAATATAATTGTACTCTAGTATTTGAAGTGGAAGAATGTCACCAAATAAACCAGTTCCAAATTATGGTACAAGGAAAATTAACAGAAATGAACGTTTGAGTAAGATGGCAGGAAAAAAACCTTCTGTCAAAACCAGAGTCCCCACAGGTATTCACAAAATTCAGACCAGACTTTGTACGTCAAGGATACAAAAATCTATCTCATGGTAGAAGCATCCATGACATCATTATATAGTGGCATGTACTGCCAGCAGTCTATACACCAAAACGCTTCAGGGAAAAAGAGATTTTATCTATAGCCCTTGTAATTTGCTTGCTTGCTTTAATGTGGACAGTGTCTCACCTGTGTTTCTCAGTCTTCAGCACTTCCAGTTCTGGGCTGGTGTCCCAGGACAGGCTGTCACTTTCCTTGTTTGCTGGGGAAAGACCAGAGAGTTGCTTTGGGTGAGAAGCACTAAGCAAACAAGGTTTGCCACAACTATTTGCCTTATTGGCACCTACCTAAGTCTGGGTAAAAAGAATCCTGTGATGTCATATATGTTACCGTGATACACCTGGAAAAGAAAGAAGGGAATGTAAGAAGTGATTTGGGAAAGAGAGAGACAGACTGCTGTTTATTAGAAGGAATAAGGCATTTTGGAGGAGAATGCAAGGGGTTTAAGGTAAGGGAGACTCTAGACATTTAGGAAAGCATTCCAGTTGCAGAAATGGAGATGAGCATCAGAATTGACTGCTTTAGGATGTCATTAAAATATAATTGATCTTACTTTTAAGCAGAAGTCTGAGTTAGCTGTCTTGTTAGGTGTGGTTACAAACAACACTTGGGTATGCATCACCAGCCATGCCTGAGCTCTGGTGCCCTCAAAATGTCACGTGGCTGAGGGCAGGGAAGTGGGGGTCTCCATCAATATTCCTGCTTGAGATGGGCACAGATGGGCACAGCTGCACTCTGACATTGAAAATACCAGTCATGATTCTTCCTTTTCACTAGTGCTTTCTGTAAACCTTTAGCACTAAAAGGCAGAACTAAAATTAATTTGCAAGGCTGTGAAAATAGAACTGACTAGAAGCAAAGCAATAAAAAATTCATTGTTGCAAGCAACAATAGTGTAGGATCATTTCTAACAAACCTAATGATCCTTAGCTAAATATTCATGAAGAAATTAAGCTTAATTTCAAAGTGACCTGAAACAAATCTGAGTCTTGATCTCCTGTTCCGATTTCAGTGTGATATTAATATCCTGAGGGGGAAATGAAATACTTGCACATAAAACTATGTGGACAAGTTTTCCCCACTCTTATAAAGTCATTAAGATTAAAAAAAAAAAAAAAATCCCATTCCACACTGGGATGAACCTCTAACAGCTTTTCATAAGAAAACATGAAAGACAGAGAGGCTGATCCTTATGTCATCTCAGAACCGTCAGCTGAGAGCAAAGCTCCCTGCAGGGTTTTGCACATCACAGAGAAGCGCACGGGCGTGAGGGTTTCACTGCTTTGGCCTGCCCTTCCCAGGCTCTCCTTTATACAGAGCAAAGGGTTTGAGTACAACCAAGTAATGTGGGGAATCCAAGTACAAACTTATTTGAACCAGAAGACCAAAGACTTGAACCCTGTTCTGCCGAGCCTCAGATGAGTGTTTCTTCCCTTAGGCTCTTGTGGATTCGGGGTTGAGTTTGATGTCCACCCCTGCACTCACCACTTTTCCTTTCCTCTCATCTTCCCCATGTGTGCCTACCTTTTATCTACCCTGTCCTCCTGGAACTGGTGCCTAAAAGCTTCAGGTTTTATTTATAACAAGGTCCCTTTTCTAATGAAAAATAATCTTTTTGCAAAATACCAATTACCTGTATTTACATCCTATCAATGTGAACCTTTAGCTGTTCAGAAGTACTTCAATAGATGGGTAGATAGCCCTGGAGTGCTCCATACACACTCACACTGCATGCCTTCTGCTGTTCCAGCACAGTGACCCCTGCTAGGTAGATCAGGTTCAAAGTCATCTCATCAATCACCTTAAAAGCCATGAAAACTAATTTCCAAACTAAAGCATTTTCAATTCATCTTTCATGTGTCATCAAGATACTTTGAGCTGAAATTTCTTATTATCTGTCTCTTACCTCCCACCCCTGCAATCACAGTACTCATCACTCAGAGACAGAAAGCAGCAGAAGGCTACATTTTTATAAAACTATTTAGGATCTTTTTTCAAGATAGGTCTCATTAAGAAGTCAATGGGAGAGACACAACTGAAACCATGGTAAAGCAATTTGAAAATTCAGTCCTGTGTGTGAATTAAACCATGCAAATGAAAAGACTGAGGAAATAAAGGTTGGAAAAGCAGTAGGACGGAAAAATGTTTAAAAAATATGTTTTGTTTTCAATTGTGTATATGTCTTAATAAGCAGTGCATAGCTTATAATGAGCAGATTTTCTAACTGACCTGTCTTAAGGGACTTCAGACTTATCAGCATCTTCAGAGTACACCGTAGAACACACTGTGCTTTTGTCTTTTGTATAACTATAAAAAGCTTCAAAATATTTGGTAGTGAATGCATTACAAAAGAAGGATAATATTTTAATGCTGGAAGCACAGTTAACTAAAACTTTTCAGAGACTACACTATGCACCCTGTATATTTTTCCTAGCTAATGAAATGAAAAAAAAAAAAAAAGAAAAAAGTCTGGTCACTGGTAGTCCCAATCCACAAAAGTGACACATTTTTAGTCTCTGGAAAGTCACATCTGTGTCAAAATTTTACAAAATGTCCCTGTATTTAGAGAGAGTACTCATGCTTTCACATTATCCCTGAGTTTTACATGGCACATAAAAATTGTAAAAGAAGACTTTTTTTTTTTTGATTTGTCAACTTTATGAAGTATTTTGGGTGAAAGTTTTTTCATACCTACCATTTTGTTATCCTTCCTGCTTGAACAAAAATTTTGTTTTCACTTCTGTCACACATCAGTGCACTCCAACATCTTGGCAACTCAGACCAAATAGTAACTATTTTGTATCTAAAGAGAATGGGATATATTTGATAACATGAGGTTTAATAACCTCTCAGTAAGTAATAAACCCCAAATCTCCATCATGATAATACTGACTATGGAAAAGTCTAAACTACAGAATTTTAAATCTCACTTAATTTTGAAGGATGATGTTATTTTATTTTTAAAAAGTGTAAAGGTAAAGGTAAAATAAATATACTTAAAAATGACAGGAAAAATTACAAAGACATACTGGTTTTCTTTGCATTTCATGTATCACACTCTTGTAGGCTGAAAATACCAATTCTCTGTTCCAAGGAATTTATATTTAATGCAGAGATTATCATGTTCTTCACAGACAAATGCAATCCCTTCAAGATGTAATTATTTCAATGAATAGTTCAATTGAGAAGCTTGTGCTGATTCCAACATTGACCTGTCCTTTGTCTGGTAGCAAATCTTGCTTCTGTCTTCACAAACAGAGCTAAAGCAGTTTTTCGCTTGGATCAATATTTAATGTTTGGCAAAACCAGGAGGACAATTCTATAAGATTTCAGCTGAACATTAGTGAGTTAGCATTAGGCTGTTGGTGGGCTGAAACGTTTCCTTTCCCTTTTTTTCTGGCAAATATTTATTTTTGCAGTTGGAAAATATGCAGCTGAATGTGACTCTAAAGAATTATTGGACAAAATGCACGTGGTATGAGTGTATGTTATGAGTGGCAAGGATGCTGCTAAAATGTAAAGTTTGTTAAGTTTCCTAGTAGTGCTCTGTTAATTATACTGCCTATAAAAAAGGAGCAAGTTTTGAAAATATCTTTCCCACATTTCTTTAAATAAGGAAAACCTACTGCCCAACAAAACATAGAAAATACTTTATTATGAAGTGGAGACCAGGGAGAAATGTAACATACCACACATTTGGGATGTTCATACTTAAAAGAAAAATGGGCCAAAAAGAAAACCCTAAAGACAGTAGAAACCATTTATTTTCTGAAGATATTCCTAGTCTTTTTTACATTAGCTTAACATTTATCTTCCACTTTAACTTGATTTTAAAACTGTATTCTGTGATTTCATTTTGGTTTAGATTTTTAAGAAGGTCAGACTTTATAATTTGTTTTTTGTGCATTTGCTCTCTTCCACTATGCAGGAATATTGAAAAGAAACACTAAAACATATTCATAACTGCTTTGGATTTATTAAACAGTACAAGTCATAGAGTGGATAGTGCATGACCTGAAAAAACCCTGCAAAATATCCATTATACCCCAGTGTGATACAAGCATTTCAGTAAAGCTGAAATTTAGGATTCTTACTCCTCCATTAATGAGATTATATATATTTTATTCTGATATAAATATCAGTACATCTTTCCTCTTGAGAGATAATGCAGCTCAAAGGGACAAAAGGTACCTCAGTCTCCCAGCCAGCATCTCCCCTAAGATCCATCATGAATTACTAAGCTCTGAGTGCTCCTGGCTACCTCTGAGGGAGCTCCTGCTCTGTGGACACCTGCAGACTGTGCTGAGGTTCATCAACACTGTGGAAATCACAGAATCACAGAATCCTTTAGGCTGTAAAGAACTTCTGAGATAACTGAGTCCAAGCTTTGGCCAATCACCACCTTGTCAACCAGGCCATGGACATAAATGTCACATCCATTTCTTGAACCCTCCTGTGAGGGGTGACTCCATCTCCTGCTTGGGCAGCCCATTCCAGTGTTTGAATGCCCCATAGAGGGTGACACCCAAATCTGAGGGCAGCAAGGACACAAGGTTCCTGGTTGCACCCATGGCTGTGGTGCAAGGACACCAAGTGTTTGGCAGCTTGGCAGGGAGAAAGGAGAAGAGGGATTCAGAAAGGCTTTCAGGCAGCATCTCTTTGGACACCTGGGTGTTTGCTCTCTTTAGTCAGAGGATCTATGGCATAAGCCAAACTGGACCTGTCTGATCTCAAGAACTTGTGTTAAATTAGGTTGCATAAGCAATGAGTAGTGACTAACTGAAATCAAGCAGTATAACCCAGTCTTAGAAACTACAGGAGCTTAGTTTGCTTTTTACTTTGGCTTGTGTTAGAAAACAATGTTTGTAGTAGTTTTCAAACCAGCAGGGTGTTCACAAACATAGTGATTTTCTTCAGGATACATCTCTTTTCTCCTCAGCAGCACCTGAAGTGTCCTGGCCCTTCAGGAGGCTCAGTCAGTGCTTCCCAGCCCAAAGGCAACTCTTCCTTAGGTCACCACATTCAGCCTATTTCCACACCCATTTCTTCTAGTGATGAGATTTAACTCTCCATAGGAGCACAATGTACCTCATCATGGACTCTTTCTAACCCAGGTTATTTTTATTCAGAGCAGTGTCAGTGTGATGGATGAGCATAATGTTTTTGACACGCAGTAGGGTCTAACTACCAAACTGGAGCTATGTTCTTCTTCTTAATGGGATGCAATCAGTGCCATATACAGTGTATCATGCCCTTCTCTATTGGCTATCATCTTTTATCATGCACATTTTAACTTGCTAATTACCCTATCCATATGTTACACATGCTCCTAAGCTTCAATTAGTAGCAGCACCGGTTCAGTTCCCAATGCATATTTTTCAATGTTATGTTTGGACATTATTCATGGGGTAGAGTGGGGATTTATTTCCAAATTAAAACACCTTTGGGATCTACTTGTGTTCAGGTTGTCTTTATACTAAGAAAAGTTCTGGGCAATGAAAATCAGCAGAAAAATTTAATTCACCATTCATTCATCCAGAAAGAAATTCATCTGCTTAAATAAAGGTGTCTTGTTTAATTTGAGCAGCTCTCAAATGAATTCATAAACCCCAGGAGCACTCCTACTGAGTTTTGACCATTAATGGATGCAACCTTCATGTCCTCAGTGAGCTCAGCAGAGCTGTACCACCTGTAAGTGCACAGTTTAAAAGCCTGGGATATGAGCACAACTGATGGGTCTGCTGTACTGCATCCCACTGCTTGCCTTGGCTGGGGACAGGGCTGGCAGGTGTGACAGCAGAGCTAAAAGTGCTCCACACCCTCCTGGTTGGGAGTGCGAGGTCAGGGGGAATTCCTCAGGGTGCAGATAAGAATGCTCAGCACCTGTGTTGGGAGAGCTGAGTGCTGCTGGTGGTCGATGTTGTACTGGGACAGTTTTCCAGCTCTGTTTTACAGCCTGGCAGCTACAGACTGTGCTGAGAACTTAGATACCCACACACAAGCCCTTTAAATTCAGAGTCTCAGTTGTGAACCAAATTCCTCCCTTTCAAGCTTTCATTTCTCCTTTATGTAACAGTACCCTGAGTACAACAGTGTTATGTGGAAGTTTGCTAGACCTCTGACTGGTCAAAACGTGATGATCATTAGTGTATTTCTATTTTCCTTTCAGTCAAATTCTCACTTAGGTGCACCACTCCTGTATTTGAATTATGTGGTTTAGGCCTTCATAGCATTGCTTCAGACTGTGAGACTAATACATTTATAATTTTCTTCACTTAGTATAAAATCCTCACCTCTCAGTGCTCTAAATAGGGATAAAAGTCATAAGAAAGCCAAAAAGATTTATTCTTTTCAGCAATGACTTTAGTAGCCCAGCCTGTCAGTTTTTTGTGTTTACTATAGCTCCTAGTAAAATTCTTTATATTCAGTCTTTATATAAACTTCTCACGTTTATCACATTCCTTAGAGACTGATGATATTTACTAGGCCAGCAGAGCAGAATGCCAAAGTACCAGTTAAACCTCTGACAAGAATATTCCCAACTCTGCTCTTCACTGAAAAGCTAAAAGTAGGGGGAAAAAAAGTATTTCATTTGGCTTTCATAGGCAGGTTTTGAATAGTATCCTGCATGCTGGAAAATCATATCCCTGTGCAGTTTAATTATGTGTTTTCAATTCATTTTCTCTGTCTCTCCAAATGGAAGTGCATTACTTTGTGTCGTTACATAATTCACAGCCATGTGGAGAAGTAGCAGACACACCATTGGCAAGTGTCTGCGTAAGTCTCCAAGGTTTTCACCCATGTTTTCACAGATGTCCTCTTAGAACCCATCTAATCCCCCACATCAAGGTTTTATAGATTATTTGCACCCACTGGGACTGGTGTAGTATAGAGCCAAGTATGCAAAGATTGCCAGCTGGCCAGAATATTTGATAAATGTGAGGACAGAAAAAAATCCCACTCATAGCAGCAAAGTGATCTATTCCTGGAACACCAGCTGGATTGCTGTAATAAGCTATTAAACCAGTGTAGTAAAATAAAAGCCAGAGTTAGTATGAAGATAATAAAGAAGATCTATTTTCTTCTGTAGCGAGGTTTCATTTTTTTTAAAAATTTTAGATTATTGGTCACTTGCAAGGATAACGAACATATGCTATAGATTGACCTTTTCATTCACAAATTTTGAACTGGAATGATCCAAATTAAAGTTGGATAGGTCTATGCTCCAGCACCCTTAAGTATCTGCTTCAGTGTCAAATATCTCTGTCAGATTAAGAAACTTTAAAGGAATTTTTAAAAGAAATTTTATAAGAAACTGTACCCCAGACCTGGAACTGAGGTAATGATTACAAATACCATTTAAGAAAAAAATATGAGAAAAATCTCAGATGCATACTACTTTATCACAGTATATCTTTTGCAATAAAGAAGAATTTGAAAGTCTAAAAGGACATGAGAATTGATCTTCATGGCCATATTTAATAGAATCATCTTGTGATCCCTGCCAAGAAAAATTAAAACCAAATCTTTCGACTGGGAGTTGCACTCTGATAACTCAGTCTTTCAATTTGTGATTCTAAGTAGCTTGGGACTGCTATATGAGTATATACTAAACAGTCACAGAGAGCTTAATAAATGAAGTTAATGAATGGCAATGTTGAGATGTCCAACTTTTGTTACTGTTATTTTTCTTGGAAACAAAAGAGGAAAAACACCAAAGAGATCCTAGGCTCCCTGTCATTTGAGGAAAACCAACTGTTTTCCTAGTTAAACATGCCATTTCTTCTCATAAAATAATATTGCCAAGGATTCCTCAGGAATCACTACTCAACAGTATCACCACTAGTAAAAGAATACTGGCTTGTTTGCTCTTGCTTGTAGTTTTACACAGTGAGGACTTTGACATTTTATTCCTCTGGTGACTGAGAAATGGTAGGAGTGACAAACTGAATGCCCTTGGGTCTGCTGGTTATTCTGGCTTCTAAACTCCAGATGAAAGCGGGGAAGAGCCGATATCTGAAGATAATAACAGAAAAAACCTCAAACAACATCTGGTTGACAAAGCACTTCATTTTCAAACCAAAAATGAAAAACACAAGGAGGGCAAGTTGCAGGTGTATCTGTTCACAACTGCTTAGGAATAAGTACTCACATATCTCAGGTGACACAACCTATAGCAGATTTAAGGTGTGGTTACAGTAATGAGTGTTGCCAATGGGAAAAGCAAGCAGGATAAAGATGATTTCCTTGCTACACCTGATTTCCTTTCAGAGTATGGGGGATAGAAACAGGCCAGTGGACAGGAGAATCTTCCTTTTAGGCTGGATATAGCCAGGGGTTATCCATCTGGTGCCTTTGCTTTGTAAAGCTGTCATATTTTAAGGCTGTCATAGTGTTTCGTATATGATCCTTATCCTGGCAAATGAGAGAATTCTAGTTTACTTCAATGTATTTGAGAATGCCTAGTATTTTCCAAAAAACCAGCTTGTAAGTGCTATAAGAACTGAAGAACATCTCTCCAGCTTTCATCTCCCATGTGAGATTTTGGGGAGGGTAATTAGAGACAAGAAAGGCTGAATTCTGAATCAAATTTCTCTGCTTGACATTTCAAACATAACAGATATTTAAAATACTATCAGGGACTCATTTCTTGTGTTCTCTGATTCCCTCTGAATGCTATGTGACACCTTTACTAACAGACACAGAAACCAGCCATCGTTTTTGGTGTGGCCAGCCACAGATCCTGTGTGTCATGGATCTGATGAGGAGCTCACAGAAGCCTCGCTAAGCCTTCTCAGTTGCAGTGGCAAGCAAGGTCTTTTTTATTTTTGGAAAATGCTGATTTTTCTGGCTTGGTAAAATAAAGCCATTCATCTGTTACAGCTGTCTGTGTCATAAATCAAAAGCACGGTTTATATGTATTAACCTGGGCACCTTAGCAGCCAGGGGAGTGAGCTTTGTAAAGAGATGGCATTTGTGCCTCCAGAAGCCCTCCCTCCCATTGAAACAGACTATGCCTAGCACAGGTTATCAAGATTTCATTTTTTTCTGATGCAAAGAGCTTTGCCATGAGTGGGGAGGTTTGCAGAAACTACCTCATTATGAATTCCTGAAGAGAGGAAAATTATATTTCTTTATGTTGCAAGACAAATTGCTGGGGACTCCTTTTGTTTCCTTTTTTGTTGTTGTTGCTGCCAAGGTGTTTGCTGTAACTGCAACCACTGAATATCTGCTCTGTCCTTCAGAGCAGATAGCAGATAGCTCCTATTTTGTCAGTGTTTACAAATGACTGAATGAGTGTTTACAAATGCTTTTGAAAATTAGACCTTATAACAAACAAAGAAAAAAGCAGGTTGTTGCATCACCAGTGTTAGTGTGTATATTAATAAGCTTAGGAGCCAAGTATCTAAGAGAAATGTTGATACCCAGGAATTTCTTTTCTAACTACCTATCATTCTCACAGATGGTTTACTTTAATTCCTGAGGTTGTGAAATTAGGGTTTAATACATTTACCTGTGTATAAACAGATACCTAAAACATGGAAGCAATAAACCAAACCACATCAGAAAAGAGAAACACATTTCTGATGCCTGGATGAGAATTAGTTGTCCTGGGAAGGCAACTTGCATCCCAAGCAATTCTTCATGACACTCAGCAGGCATTACTGACATGAACAAAGGCAACAAGAAGGTAAATAGTGCTCATGAGCATGTTTAGAATTTATTGACAGTTACTGTGGCTCATTTGTGCTTGGTATCCTTTTAGTTTTTGATGTGGCATGGCCTGATCTAGCTCAAGTCCCAAGACATGCTGCCTTGGGTGAGTTCTGGGTCTACACTAGCAAGCTCTGCTTCTTAACTGTGAAGATTGTTGCCCAGAGAACAGTTCCTTGCAGAAATATAAGTTTGGGTTAATGCTAATTTGAGAGTATCTGCACTTTTGCCTTATTATATACTTCTATACTTATTATATATTGGGTAAGCTTCAACAATTGTGAAAACTTTGGGAGCAGTTGAAACATGTACTAATAAAGTCAGTAGCAAACTATAGAGGCAGTCACACTAACTGAGGCTTGTGACAGCATAATCCAAACAGCTCAAATAATAATTTGTTGCACATCTTTAGGAATGAAGAAAGAAAGCTCTTACAAAAGGCAGAGGCATGCGATACCCCCTAGCAAATTGCAAAGATTCAATCCAGATAATTGATTTAACCTAAAGGTTACCAACATGCAGATTAAATTCTGGTTTTGTCATATTTCAGGGCTTATGAGTTTAAAAATCAAGCTGGCCAGCATTACTTGGCATGTTTTAAATTCCTTGGCTGATTTAAGATCAGCCAGTAGCAGCAAATGCTGTTTTCCTTTCTTGGATGCGTTCCCTTGAGGGAAAATTCTCATTTTTCTGTCTTTTTTTTTGTTTGTTTGTTTGTTTGAAACAGAGGTCCACAAAAAGTCTGTCTGAAGAGTTAGTGAATATGTTTAAGAGTACAACAGTCTCAAAGTAATCTTATGTACTCATCAGACTGCCACTGGTGCCTGGAAGTGGCTTTTGGCACATGTGAAAGTTCCTTTTACAGCTTCTAAATTCCTACTGTGGGCAAATTGAAGGTGTATTAATTTTTAATTTTTAATTTTATGCCAATATGTAAAACCACCACTGTATTTCACTGTTTTGTTTGAATATCCAGAGAAGAAAAATCAGTCATCTTCAAAAAGAATCTTAAAATCTGTCATTTCATATTTTTAAAGACATTCTTATACTGAAGAAGGGGAAACCCCTGAAAATTGGGAGTTTTCTCTATAAAGAATATAAGTTAATTGCCCTTAGATGTTATCATAAACTTGCATTTGAATTTCAGACATAAACATGAAGAAAAGAAAATACAAGTCAACAAGAAAATGTCACACAACCCACGAGACAGAAACTGTTTGAGAGACAACTGGGAACATAAATTTAAAATTTTACTTAACTTGACCTATTTACTGTGTGCTTCTACTATCATTTCAGTTGATTACTGCAATTATCCACTAAAAACCAGATTCATTAATTATGTTCCATAAATAAAATCATGATAATCTTATTTTCTAATCACTAATGATTGTTTTTAGAACTGCAGGGTGGCGATGAATACATTAAATATCAGTATGTCACATTTATTAGTCTATACTTATCATTTAAGCTCAACATCACATTGTAAGATTAAAACATTCTCTGTCACAAGAGCAGAAAAGAATTAAAAATTGGAAATATGCAAAACAGTTCACCAGGATGGGGTCAACTGAATATTTTCTGCCTAGGCCTGAATAGCTGTTAAAATACCAAAACCACAGGGTTGCACAAAGAGCCTGTAATAGCAGGGTTGGGAAAGAGGCTGAAGGCTGGGCTCTCCCTGCACAGAACCACCTCCAGCTCAAGGGCTGAAAACAGAGGAGCTGTGTCTGCCCTAACACTGCCACTGGCAGCAGCCCAATTAGAAATGTGTGAGGTATCTTGTTCACTGTCTGCTAACACAAGCACTCATGTGGAGCACAATTAATACAAGTCTGCACTTTCTGACTGTGTCACTTTTTCCCCTTTGTTGCTAGAACTCATGGTGAGCAAAGCTAATATCACTCATTAACAAATGATGTGTATAAATAGTTTCCATAGGAAGGGAATTACCTGTCCTGAACATGAAAGAATAAATTATACAGACATCCTGGAAGCTCTTGCTCTACTGAGAAGCAGTCTTGTCCTTATTTTTTAAAATGCTTAAATAAAGTCTTAGCAAATTTATTCAACACTGTGTAGAGGACAGCTGAGATGCTGTTATATTGTTACATTCTTAGGGCTCATTTTATCGAATTTTGGGATATTACAGGCTACTTTAGAAAAAATTGACATTGGAGCAGCATGTTCCTGACAGTCTTCTGTTTCATTTAGAAGAATACATAAAGTCCTGACAATTCACAGGAAAAATCAAGCTTCTAGCAACAGTTCCAGCTGGAAATCTGTATTGACATAATGAGCTAAAATCTGACTCCCAAGGCTCCTTTCATTGTGTCACACACATGCTGGGTCAAGTTTTCTTTTCAGTCGTGTTTCCTGTATTTTCAAATGGCCTTTCTCAGATCCCAGGAAAAATCAAATGAAACCAAATCAAAACTGCACCTCTGCCTGGAGATGATTTAAATTGCTGAGCAATGTTACATTCATGGAGGTGGGGAGGAAGCAAAAGGAAAAGAAGCAGAAACATGTATTTAGCAGCCTTAGAAAATTTTCCTAAATGACAGACAGCAGTTAAGGTCCGTCTCAGAGAAGCTCAATACAAGCCAGATAAATTCTCTATTTCCACAGAGCACCAGATGGCTGGAGCTGTTCCACACCATTTGTGGTCCAAGTCTTCTCTCTTGTAGGAGACAAATGAGCTGAGGTGGTACCAATCAAAGCTGCTTCACAGAATATCTTCCCTGCATTATGGTCTGCACCATTTGGTTATTGACTGGCAATTCTGCCAAGGCAAATGCACGTGACAGTAGAGTAGGCACGACCTGTAGTCTGCCTAAAGCTCTTTTCTGCTCTTCTCTTTCTTTACAACGTTTCAAACCCAAATTATCCTCCCAAACAGAAGCCTGTCTATTTCTCATGCTCAGTTCATTGTTCAGGGTTAATATTTAGATTCAAATGCCACGTTTTTGTGACAGTACAGGTGAAAAGGTTGTCTGTATTGATTGAAAGTCCATCTTAAGAAGCACCATAAACAATGATGGGCATTTAATTAATTGTTTAGATCCAAATAACACATTCTGCTTATCAAAGGAAGTGGGAAAAGCCTCTCACCAGAGTTTCTCTTATTCCAAAATGAAATTACTCTGTTGAATTACTCTGGTGATTAAGAGAAGCTGCTATTAAATTCTCTGCAGTTGACAGAATAAAAGTGAAGACAGGAGTTGGTGAGGAAGGATTGAGTTTAGAGTACAGTTTATACAGGTTGATTGCATATGATGGATGAATACCTTAGTGTAATAAGGAACAGCTTTGTACTTACTGAGAATTTAAGTGATTCTCACTTTCAGCTTGCCATCTGTACGTGTGTATATGCACAGAACTCTAGGCAGGCATTCTAGACTAGTGTAGCCTACGAAAGAAGCATGCAGAAACGCTAAAGTCCAGTCAGGCTCAGTGTGCCTGAAGCTTGTGGAAAGCTTAAAGCAAAGGCTTTCTTCAACCCATCAGCTTTGATATACAGTTCCAGAGGAACTGGAAAGAGAAATGTGATGGCCCATTGTGGGAGAGCTTTCTCAGACATTTTAGTGATTACGTGCTTACCTCAAAAGGATAAATTTTCATTTCATAAACCAAACAGTACTTACCCTGACCTCCAATGGGCCTAGTTTAGAAAAATAGCCTGTAAACTGAGATTGTAAATGTTACTGCAGGAATCACTTATAACACAGTATAATCATATGGAATTAATCATAATTCAAAATGTAAAGAAAATTAAAAATCCAGTCTAGAGATAAGGAATACTGCTGCTGTTGAGTTTTCAACAACAACAACAACAACAAAGAAAAAAAAAAGAAAAAAAAAGAAAAAAAAGGGGAATCGCTTTTTCTTTCACTGTTAAAAACTGAACAGATGTATAAATTTCTGTTCCTTGATGAGGGAATATGGTCACCCCTTAATCTTCTCTTTAAAGTGATTAAGTAAAATGTTGTGGGATTTGTTTATTTTGTTCTCTGTTTTGTGTTTCTCAGTTGTGTGATTCTTCTGAGAAGCCTTTTCACTGTTTTAGTGGTTCTTTTGAACAGTGGTTTCATGACCAGGTACAGCAATTCAGTGGTAATACCAGCACCAATTGGTTTGCATCATGACAAAATTATACTGGGTAACTGATGGAAACGATACAAACTTTAAAAAATCTATAGACTCTCTATGATTCATGCTTGGCAAACGAGCAATATAAATCAGAGAAGACTTGTTTTGCTAATTTGTGCACTTGTAATGTCCAACACAAACTCCTGTTGATAAATTGCTTTTATGATGCCTCTGGTAAATTTTACATATGATGTATTTGTCAAGGGTTGTGCTGGATATGTGGTGTTTTCCTTTTGTATATTCCCAGAGAACACATAGAAACAGAAATCATAGTACGTGAACGAACAAAGGCAGCAACAGGCAAGAGTGTCCATACTTATTTAATACTGGGATGGTAAACAAAAATCTCAACTTGAGAAGCACATAAAGGTTGTGAACTTTGTTAGGGGTAAAGGGTCTTCGAAATGTTAGACAACCTTACATTTTCTATAGTTTATTTAAATGTTGAATTGCTTGACTGAATTCTAACAAAGCATTTAAAAATGTCAAAGGCAGCTGATTCTTCGGGAGTACAATGTAACACATTTGTGTTTAACACACAGTGAGAGCATTTTAATAACTTATGAAGTGTACTTGCTAGTCACATTTTAAATTTATGTAAATCCTTTTAATTCTTTCCAGGTTTCTTTTTTAAATCAGTGAAAGATTAAAATTTGGCATTTGAAACAGGCTATTATAATGAAAATGAACAAAGCAGAAATATCAGCTATTCAAATTTAATGTGTTTTTTTAAATTTTTTTTTTTTTTAAATTTTTATTTATTTATTTATTTATTTTTGTAATTTCATGGAAACATAAAATTTTATAACAAATTACCTTAGTGATGCAGTTTGCTGTATTGGAGGTAGATAAAATTCATGGATAATTTGCAAGGTAATTACTGACCTCTTGGGTTGACTGTACAGAGAGAAACTATTTTCTTTTAACTGCATTTTCTTAGTATTTCATATTCTACATTAACTTAATGATGGCAAAAAAAAGCACAGAGGGTAATTGACAGGCATAACACTAGGCAAAATTTACTTTGCAACATTAAATAAGGCTCCCAGCTTTCCTCCCCACTTAGTAATCACATGTACAACAATCTACTTCCACCCAGAGAATAATGGGAAGAAGCTAAAACTGGAGCAAACAGTGGTAGACAGGAGGGGACAATTATTTCAGCATGTATGACTCAGAAATTTTAGCTAAACATATATAATTTTTTTAGTATTTTTTCAGGTAAATTAGAACACAATGCTTAAAAGAAATTTTGTGGGCTCTACCATTATTTACAGCAGGTCAGCTTTGGAAGAATGAGTCAAACTCTTCTTATGCACTAAAAAAAATATTTTCTGAAGGTGCACTAGCTGTCCCTAGACCAGAAAGGTGTTCTGAGGAACATCTGGTGGAGTGGACATGATTGGGAAGTATCAATAGGATGCAAGACGAAATCATCTAACTTGATTGATGATTTATCAAGATACTGCAAGAGAGTTCCAGTACATATTTTCATGTACAAAATTACCGAGAGTAATGAATAGAAAACATATTTCTATGTTTATATATGTGGTGTCATTTTTCACCACATAACAGAATTTTTTAGCAGCCACACAAGATATAAACTAGTGACAATGACACCTCTAGAAATAAATTCAGGTAAACCAAAAAAGTAAATATTAGGGATAAGTAACAATTCAGGAAGCCTCTATGCAAAAAATTAATAATTTGACAAGCAGTGTGAGGTTTTAGAAAGAAATAATGTAATATATGCAGGTCATGTCAGAAAAGATTATTTCTTTAAGGCTAAAATTCTTACTAAATGGTCAGTTGAACTCTGAACTCCAGGATCACCTCATCAGCTAAATTGCATCCCCCAGATATAGATATGTTTCATAACCATTTGGATTTGAATAATGATGGTCACATCTAAAATATGCACTGGAGTCTAGTCCCTTTGGAGGTGATGATGCAGATGCAGATGCTTCAACAGATGCAGAATTTTATCCTTCCTTTAATCTTCCTTTTTCCAAAATAAAATATAACTTTAATTATGGCAAGGCTTTCTTGTCAGGAAATAGCTGGCTAATTTTTTTGTCTTTGGGATTTTTTTAAAGACAATCCATGAGATGCATATATAATTTCCACTTTCTTCCCTTCCCCTCCTCGCTCCCCCCCTTGCTTCTGAACATCTATCTCTTTCCTTGTAATTTTAAAAATTTTGCCTTCTTTCTCTATTTTTGAAAATCTCTCTAACCTACTCTGTTTCTCCATATTAATCAGCCATTTAGTCTTCATGTAACTACACGAATTACCCACAGAAAGCCTCAGGATGAAAAATTCCTAGGATGGACAACATCACAGTATAAAACTTGTGCACTGATAGGCAATTTAAGCACTATTCTTCCAAATCATATTTTCTCCTCTTGCATTCTTTTCTAACCTGTGGCATTATGATATCTATGACATATTTGTTCAGAGAAAACTTTTTTTATTTTACCTCTCCAATTTTCTCTCTTCCCATTCTTAGTGTGATTGAAAATTCTTGAATATTGGTAATGCAAATGGGGTTATATGTATAGTGACTTCTCCTGGCCAGAAAATTTTGAGGTGGATAAGAGATGTTCCTTGCCCCAAAATGGAGTAATACAGGATAAACAAACCTCTCATATCAGTAGAAACACTTAAGGCTTCTGCTTGTATCTATGCCTTATATATTCCTCAGTAGCCTTTACAAGTGCTTATGTTTTAGCATACTAAGCAGCAAAAAAAGAATGAAGGGAAAAAATAGTTTTCTGGAAAAAAAAATCCTATTGAAAAATACATTTGATGTATCAGCATTGAAGAGGACTCAACACTGAACATAAAATTCACCCAAATCAGCAGAACACCTTTGTCTTTGCCAATTTAGCCCTTTCTGGAGTAAGCAATTGAGTTACACTGCAGACACGTGACAGTGTGACCTGAAAAAAGTTGGACCTCTCTTTAGATATGGGATATTGTGATCAACAGCAAGGGATACCAGGAACTGGAGAGAGAAAAATCAGTAAACATGATCTGTTGATGCACTTAGCAGACAGTCAATGTGCTGCTATGTGGGAACTTCTCATGTCAGGTGCAGCTACTTTGCAATTTTCTAGTCAGAAATCAGGAACTAGTACAGTTAATTTGAAAGTATTAACCAAAGGTGCAAGTCATATTCTTTTGATCTGGTGTAGCTTTGATAATTTTAAGAACTTTGTTTATAGTGGGAAATGAGAACAGTAGGTTTAATTACAACTTTTTGTCCTTATACAAAATCTGTTTGTATAAAGATATAACACATGTAACCCATTTCCCAACCTTCACTCGGGACTAGAATTGTGAAAAAAAAAATCTCTGAATCAGCGATAGTGATGTATGGATCATAATTGTTCTGAGAAATAATGATTAGAAAAACATTAATATAACAACTCTTATGTGGGATTTACAACTGGAAATGCACCTTTTTACAGCTAATCTTAAAGAAAGGCTTTAGGTACTTCTAAAAAAAGCAAGTAAAATTCTCTCCCTTTCAACCCACACATTTCTGCTCTTCTCAGAAAACAGCTTACAAATCCTCCCTATAATGCTTAGTTCCTTCTGTCTTCCCAAAATACATCTTTTGCATTTCTGCAAAATAAAGCCCTGTGGAAGTTTCTGAGGTCTTGCACATATTTTTAAGTATTCAAAAAGAAGGAATAATAGAATTAATCTTTTCCTAGGGGACAACTTGAATTATGGATGACAAGCAGAATAATCAGCTACTACAGCTAACCAGTCTAGTGCTAGAATGTGTTGCTACATTTTGCTTGTGTCCAAGGCAGTCTTCCCTCTTTCAGCACCATCACAAAGGAAACTTGAAGACCAAAATGGGAGCACTTTCCATCATGTAAACAAACATGAGTCATTGTTGTGTTTCATTGTGAGAATTCAGTTTGTTGACTCTCCTGAATGAGTTTCACACCAATCTGATAAGATATATCAAATTTCCTTAGAAGAAAAAAATAAGAGCTTGATATTGACACAAGAAATTATTTATTTAGAAAAGAGTTCTCTTAATATCTGGAGCTGATTACATGTGAACTTGATTTTTAAAGCAGAAATTACAACAGCTCAGGAGTCTACAGAAGTTAGTAATTGTCACCTCAGATGTTAAGTCTTAAAAACTGCAAACAAGTTGGTGATGAGGTGGAACCTTTTTCCAATGCAAGTTCAACAAGCCACCTATTTGTACCACCTTCCTGCAGCTAAAGTCTCTGACAAAAACTTTTTGTGAACAATTTTTAAATTAATAATATAGGAAAAGTGAAACTGAAATGAAAATCAGTCATAACTATGTGCTTTTCAGCCTTCAAAATGATCAGAAATTTCCCCTTCACACGATAAATTTGATGGCTGCACCAGCTTCTCTGCCATTGTTCAAGATGTCCCCTGTGATGGGATGCACTCTGTTTATTTCCACTCTTCATAAATGTATCTGAAATTTATAAAAGTGAAGGATTCCAGAAACTCATGCAAATACGTATTTTCTTGAAAAGAAAGTAGGATATGCAACGCAGATATTTCACACCCACCATCTGCTGGTCTAGCCTGTAAGCTTGTCCATGAAACAAAACACTGTTTAATAGAAAAAAGAGAGTTTGCTCCCAAGGTGGCTTTATTCCTCGCTCTATGAGGATACCTATTAACCATGGACATTCAAACAGAATTCCCTTTAAAACTTCTAGGCAGGACAATTTTGTCAAAACCTTCTGAATGTAAAAATTTCCATGGAAAAAGATTGGACCTAGATCTCATTTGTGTGTTCTTGTGTTTAGTTGTTGTTGGTTGTTGTTTTTTCTTTCATAATTTGTTTCTTTAATTTGTTTTTAATTGAAGACTGATTTTAAAAGTTATAGGAAGTGAAAGAGTGATTCCCTCTACCTATATCATTAACTGTTGTCAAAAACAGAATCACAGATGCATTGATATAAGAGAAAATGTAATTTTGTCCTTTTGGAATTATGAGGAGATATGTACTCCATATTCTACAGTTTATAAATCTATTTCTCTTGTGTTCAAAGCCATCTTATATTCTTTTTCTGTTCAAAATGTATATTCCACAGGACACACTAGTTTTTTGAGACAGAGATAATATATAAATAAAACTTCATAGCTCTGCCTTGTAATTTTCTTCTTTTCTTCTCTAGTTTGTTGCTTTATTGATTGTTACAGTAATCCATAAATATATGTACCTCTGTTTTAATAACACAAAATATTTACTTTGTAGCTAAGCCATTTATAAACATCATCAGTTGGTTTTCAAGAACATGACTAATACATCAACAATAGTGGGGTTTATAACCTTGTCATTCACAGTGAGCCAATATTCACAAAACTTGATTATGATTAAGGGCTTAAAAAGTCTTGAGTGTTGTCAGTGTAGAGAAATTACTGCTGCAGAAGATCAGAGAGAAAAAAATAATCCAGAAAAAAATCCTAAGCAGCTGGATATCTCTGTGATCAACTATAATGCTGCATTTGAAGGTACTGGTTAACAAATACAGTCCAAGGTATAATCAATGAGCAGAGAAAAATAAAGGATTGCCTTAGTCATGGACCACATGCACTTCTTAGCTAGTTTGTTCTCAAGTGATATTTGTCCTGATGCCTTAAGTTTTAGCTTTCGTATTTTCAGATTCTGTGCCTCACATTAAGTGCTAGTAAGCTCTCTTCACAGAGTAGGTACACAAAACAAATCTTTTCCTGCTGAAGACAAGGACAATGGGTGCAAGTTTTCAGGCCAAAAGCATAAAATGGTGGACTGAAGAGAGAAAACAAGAAGGATGGGGCTTCATAATCTGAAGCTGTAATGGGACAATTAACCCCATAATCTGAAACTGTAATTGGACAATTAAACACAATATGCAAATGGACTAAACCTTATAAAAAGTGTAAGACCTCGTAACCAGGAGTCCATGCTGTGACCATTCTATGTCCACCTTGGGTGTAGCCCTGGTCAGGCTCTTGTCCTGCCCAAGGTGTATCTTTTAAGGCCTTTTAATAAATACCTACTTTATTCTCTTAGCTCTGTCTAGTCTCTGTTCCAGGTCAGCGTTCCCAAGGTATCAGTCCAAGAATGCCCTCTTTTGTAACATCCCATGTTGGACAATCCCAGTGCATGTGATATAGAACATGGCAGAACAAGGGTAGCATAACTTGTTCTTAGAGAAACATGTATAAATATGTATTTCCTACATATTTTTTCAGTATTTGAAACAGTGGAACTCTGAGACAATCTACCCAGTAAGGAAAACTGTTACTGAAGCAGGACCACTATATTGGTACCTCCTGTAGAAGCAAGGGATTGTGAGCAAAGATTAGATCTACTGGTTCCCATTCCACCCAAATTCTGCATTAAGATTGTTACTGATGATGAGGTATAGCAGAGTAATAAAAACAAATCTGGGTGGCAATAACTGTACTTTTAGATATAATCTAGAAAAGACTGCTTCTAATTCAGATGAAAAACATGAGCTTTTGGAGAACAACATTTACCATTGTCATATGACAAGGTGTCCATTTTATCAGGAATAAAAGTGAGTAACCAGTATTTTGGTTCTGTTCCTAAACAGGGAAATTTGATGGAGTCAAGATGCAAAAACCAACTTGTTCAAAAAGAAGATTAAATTTTGATGAGATAGAAAAGCCCTCCTATTGAATGAGAACCCCTTTTAATTAACCTAAAATTATTTTAAATAATCAAAATTCAATTTAAAATAGGCTCTTTCAAAAGGGAAATTTAAACAACATATTTTATGTTTTATAGAAAGGCACCTGGACAGGGAGAATTCTCTGCAAGGTTTAAAAGAACAGGCATGGTACTAGTAAATGACTGGTATGCTCCATTTCCTTCCTGGGATAGAAATGATCTTTTTCTCATCACTGTTTATTGTCACTATTCACTGAGAAGAAGTGATAAAATTCATCTTTTTATGTTCCTACAAATTAATCTTCGGTCATGAAAACAGATTTAAACACATCAACTCCACAAAATTTATGTTGTTTTGCTGTGTTGCTTGATTATCCCAGAGTCATAGAATATGCTGAGTTGGAAGGGACCCACAAGGATCATCAAGTCCTCTTCCTGGCCATCTCCAAGACTCAGACCATGTCACCAACACCAAACATCAACCCTGTCAGGCTCAGTGCTGTGACCATCCTCTGAGGAGCCCAACCAGCACCCAGCCATCCTCTGGGTGAAGAAGCTTTTTCTAATACCCAAGCTCAGCCTCCCCTGACACAACTTCAGGCCACTCCCACAGGTCCTGTCACTGATCACCAGAGAGAAGAGATCAATGTCTGCCCCTCCTCTTCCCCTCATGAGGGAGCTCCAGACTGCAACAAGGCCTCCCCTCCAGGCCTCTTCTCCAGGCTGGACACACCGAGTGCCCTCAGCCACTCCTCACACAGCTCCTCCTCAAGGTCCTTCACCTTCTCTGTTGCCCTCCTTTGGGCTCTCTCTAATTGTTTAATGTCTTCCTTATACTGTGGCATTCCAGACTGCCCCCAGCACTCAAGGAGAGGCCAGCCCAGCTCAGAGCAGAGGGGACAATCCCCTCCCTTGCCTGGCTGGCCCTGCTGTCCCTGATGCCCCCAGGACAGGGTTGGCCCTCCTGGCTGCAGGGCACTGCTGGCTCATGTTCAATTTGCCATCAGCCAGCACCCCCAGGTCCCTTCCCTGGCACTGCCTTCCCATTCCCCAGTCTGTCTGTACAGCCAGGTTAGCCCCACCCCAGGTGTAAAATCCAGGCATTTTCCTTGTTACCATTCATGCAGTTGGTGACTGCCCAGCCCACCAATTTGTCAAGGTCTCTCTGCAGGGCCTCCCTGCCCTCAAGGGAAGCAACAGCTCCTCCCAGTATTGCATTGTCTGTGAACTTGCTCAGTGTCCCTTCCAGTCCTGCATCAAGGTCATTAATGAAGTTGTTGAAGAGCACAGGACTGAGGATGGAGCCTTGAGGAACCCCACTAGTGACAGGTCACCAGACTGATGTCACCCTTCACTGTAGCCCTTTGTGCCTGACCCATGAGCAGCTGCTCATCCCCTCACACGGTGTCTTTATCCAGCTGTGTGTTGGACAGTTTTTCCAGAAGGATCCTGTGAGAGATAGTATCAAAAGTTTTACTGAAATCCAAAAACATTACATCAAGTGGCCTTCCTTGATCAGCTAGGTGGGTTACCTTGTCATAAATGGAAATCAGGTTTGATAAGCAGGACTTTCCTCTCATGAAGCCATGCTGGCTGTGACAAGTGACTGTGTTGTCTTCCAGGTGTTTTTCAGTACTTTCCAGAATAATTTTCTACATAATTTTATCAGGCACTGCATATACATTATCGTGCAGTGTTGTCTTTGTGAAGGACTCTAACCCATGAGGCACCAAGACAGATTTTCATATGGGAATATGCTGTTTCTTTTCTCCAAGGGGAAGGCATTATTTAAGGGCACATTAAGCACAGGGCTTCTTCACACTGCAGGTGGTCAGGAGAGGAAAAAGATTTTTTTTTTTTTTGCAGAAGGACTTTATAACATTAATGACATCCTAGAAACCAATGTGCTGATACCAAGGCTAACTTTTTAGGCAATCTAACACAATAATTCCTGGCTTCTAAAATACAAACTGCAATCTACTTCTCTGTACCTGCTATAAATTGAAGGCAATAGGAAATACCAGAAACTGATGTGAAATAAATATCTTCTGAAGTACTGGAAAATATAGGAAAAAAGCAATGAAGCTACTTAGAATTTAAAATATAGGCATTTTATTTTGTGTTTTTAAAGATCACAGGAGAGGACAAACCTTTTCAAGGAGGCAACTTGCTCTGAGCTGAGATCTTAAAAATAACAGCTTTGTTTTTCTGTCTTATCATGCACTGTGTCATCTCTGTAAACAATATGAGGTTTGAGATGGGCTTATAACCAGCTAAAAGGAAAATGGCATAAAAAAATTTCCCCTTAGCAAGAGAGATATGACCTTTAAAAACTGTCACACCTGAAAACAGTGTGACAAAATCACAGAGTGTGAATCTGAAGTTATTACAGAAAATTACGCTTTATCTCCATATGTAACCAGTTCATGAGCAGAAGGCAGTTGCTGAACTTTCTGCTCCTACAGCTTTGTTCCACCACCCCACTGCATCAATGGGATAAATGCTCATGCTTGAAAATTCCTGTGATGTATTTCTAAACCCATGTGTGATTGTAACCAGGACAACACTATAGCTGCTAGTGGTATTAAAAGAAAACAAAGAACCAAATACCAAAATTTTAGTCTACAGAGAAGTTCCTTGCAAAATTAGAAACAAGAAGGTATGATGGACCACCTTGTATATATTCTCCAATTCATTATTATTTATCCTTCAGTGTTATGTACAGGACAAAGCAAAAATCAACAAAGCAAAAACTCCTGCCATCCAGCCTTGATGCTCAATGTCTGACGTGTCTTAGAAATATTTGTATCCCATAATTTCTCAGTCCATCTTCTTTCAAATAGTTGCTCTAAATAGCTGTTCACTGTTCTTTACAGCTAAACTTCCTAAATTCACAACACAATTTTGAGTCATTAAAGTCTTATACTGAGTAAAAGGAGAGTATGAGAACACCACAGGAAACACTGCTTTGAGAGATCACAGTCTCCCTTGGATCCACCTGTTTGTGGTTTTGGTCAGATCAGAAGCAAAATCTCCCATTTTTCTCCACTGATCATGCTTAGTTCACATTATGCAGGGATTTCTGAGTCCTTTCAGATGAATTTTGAATGGGAAGAGATGCACCCCAATACCATAAGTAACACTCTTCAGACATTAGTAGGGGTTCAGTCCATGGGATCATATGAAAGTAAATGTGAAATAAAATCTCATAAGGATCATCATCATCATCATCTTAAACCCTTGGACTTGTATCTTAGAAGGTACTCTATTTTTAATTCCACAAATGATCCCAAGACATAAAACAAATAGAATTTTTATTTAGTTTTGAATCTGAAAGGTTAAAATTAAAATGGCCGTTTTTGCTGTAAGTTTCTGTTTCAAAAGAAAATATTTTTTATTATATGTTTGAAAGTTTTTTTTCATGAACTGGCTCCTGTTGTAATTGTATTTTTCATTAAACCTTATTTACTCAGAGAGGAACGGCAACCTGGCTGCTGTCCAGTTATGGATAAATAATGTTCAGGCAATAAAATGCCACAGAAATGTAAGATTCCGGTCTAAGAATAAAACTGGAAGGCTGAGGAAAGAAAAGATCAGCATCCTCACCAGACTGGGACTTAAATGGAGAAATTCCTACCTGAAACATGTGTTCATGACAGAAGTTATCACCACAGGTGGGTAAATTTGAAGAGCAATTCAATTCAAAACTCCAGAATTTTTAGGTGGGGTGTGTATGTGCGAAAAAAAACCCAAACAAACAACCAAAAAAACCCACCTCAAAAATCAAAGGCTAAGAACCATTTTAACTTTCTAGTAGCTAATGTGAGCACTTCAGGCCATTTGGGAAGGAAATTCAAATGAAATGATTCTCTGTCTCAGCTCGTGGGAGGGGCCTCATATGTCAGTTGCAATCAGTCTGAAATCTCAACTTCATGGAGGCTTTGCTGAGCAGCTGTCTAGGAATAACAATTTTCTGGCTCTGTTCTTGGACAAGCAAACTGAGAAGTTTAGGAAAGGGGCAGGAAGTGTCTGTCAAAATGCTTGGTCTCAGAGATCCTACTTAGACTTGTACATCTTTTATGATGGGATGCATTGCAGTAAGCAAGACAGGGAAGTTTTCTTGCATTAGCAGGGACAGTGAAATAAATTTAAAACTGAATACTGAGTCTTCATGTAAATTATTTCTGGGAAGCAACTTGTAAATCAGCTGCAAAAATGCAGTATCAGAGCACAGCATAAAGGATGTCTCATTTGCAAATACTACGAGTTGTATTATGGGGAATAAACTGACCCTTTACCACAAGAGTCTTGTGGGTGAAGAAAAGCAACATTTCACCCTTTTACCCTCCAATCTGTTTGGAAAAACGACCAGTGGGACAAAAAAAATTGGCTTATAAGTCTGAGCTGAATGCCTGTTCACAAGTTGCTCTTCTTATGAGCTGGTCAGCAAGAAGAGATGATCGACCAAAAATGTCCTGAATTCAGACATTTGTTTCACTTGCTTAAATATGGAGTCTGTTTCCATTTCACATAGGGATAATGAATCTCACTCATTTATGCAAAAGCAGAGCTGTTTGGATCTCATCATGGTGTGCTAAATTCAAGCCAAGGAGAATCAGTGCTGTGACATTGTCTGAGATTTCATGGAATGAGCATTCAATTATGAGTTTAGGAGATGAAATACGGCAAGTTGTCAAAGCAAATTTTACGAGCTGAAAGGAATCCACACAATGGTCAAGTCTAAACCAGAATTTATCGTCCCCAATCTTACCTGTTCTAGTTCTTTTAAGCCCTGGGATGGCAGGAGCTTGTGAAGGTGCTAAGAAGCTTCTGGTAAGAGCATCACAGGATTTTATTTTTCACTCAAGTTCAAGAATCTTGTCACTGTTCACTTTGACTTGAGAATAGTGCCATAAAATGTGAACTATTATATTTTAGTTTAAAAATACCTCACACAGTCAAGTAATACAGCATTCCTTTTTTTATTGTACAAGAGTAATGAGTTGTCAGCTTCCTCCCCACTCTTTCCTTTACAGAACAAGATACGTGCATCATCTTTCAAAAGAAGTAGTGCTGCCGTGACATTTTGAAAATGTTTTTCTAGTGTATGTCTCTATATATTTAAAGGGACTGCAATTTATGAAGTTAAATTTCTTAAACAACAAGAACAAAGTTCTTTTTGCACACTATACAGCAACTGTGATGCCTCTAAAGATTATACTGCTCTCACTGCCATGAAGAGGTCACAGGAAGGATGGCCTACTTTCACTACTGACATTGTCTGGAGCTGCTTTTCCCAGTCTTATGCAGGATTACTGTACCACAGTGTTGACAGGTTTTCCAAAATCTGGGTGGGGAGCAATGGCACTGAGAGCAGATTTGCAGCAGGATAAGAGCATGGGAAGAGCACCTGAAAATGCCAAGGAGAGAACTGTGAGTTTCTCACACACTCTGTGACCACATTTAAATGGCTCATGTCACACCAGTGTGGAAGGCAGGGAACAGCAGGGGCCCAACAAACTGGGAAGAGTAATCTTGGAGCAGCCTTTGACTCTGATGGTCCTGTGCTACCCACCAGGGGCAATGAGGACAGATGCAAGAGGAGCAGTGTCATTGCAGGAGCACCTCTGGAAGGAGATCACTTTAAGAGATGATCTGCTTCCCTCCAGCACAGGAGTGATGAAGTTTCTCTGCATTTTCCAGGCTCATGCACAGTAATCTTGAATTTTGATCCAACTGTCCAACATTACTTTAGGCTATTGCCTCTCACTGTGTGCTGAAATTCCTCTCAGATAAATTCTACACTGTAGGATAGGGCTGAAAATTGGTCTCTTCCCACACAGAGTCCTGGACACTACCTGATGCACAATTTTCTTCTCTCTACAGAACAAAGCTTCTTAAAAAGCAAAATGGCACCTCCCAGACATGCTCAGAACACATATCCCATCACCATTAAATGATGCAAATAAACTTATCTGTTTGTATTGTAAATATAGTAGAACTGGTAGGTCAATAAGGAATTAACTGAAGAATGTACTTGGCAGTGAAGACCCTTATGAAAAGGAACTCAACCAATAAATTACTTGCAAAGAGAATAGTGATGGTGACTGGAGCCCTACTAAAAAAAGATCTATTGAGGTGTAAGGAGTATGTCCCAGAATTTATGTACAATACCTTGTACTCCAGATTTTTTTTGCATAACTAAACAAACTTAAAGAGAAATAGACTGCAAAAAGGAATAATATGTAAACAAAAACAAAATTAAAAAGGGGAAAAACATATAAATGTCTCTGAGGAAGATAAAATAGATATGTCAGCAGCAAACCAAACTGCATTTCTCATGGCTATAGCTACTTAAATACCTGACAGTTCAAATGTATCACACCTTATCTCTGAACCCAAACTTTTTTCTCTCCTTCTCAGACAATTTTTGCTGTCTGCTATTTCATGAGGGAAGAAAGTGAGGCAGAGGAGGAAATTTAAATTACCTAATATTTCCCACTTCTTTGGATGTGACCATAAGAAAATACAGGTACACTGGCTGTCTGAAGGAGCTGCTCAGATCATACTACCCTGCTTTGTGAGTACAGAAGAAAGTAAACTAGAGTCAAATCCTGCTGCTTCATTTATGAGACTGATGTGATTTTATGGTTCAGGGCTGCTTTCAGGGGCAGACGGTCTGTGCTTCCAGTGCTCTGAATCTGAAAAAAGATGACTGTGTAGAGACAAAGGAAAAGTAGGGTTTTCTTTTCTCCCCTCATTTTTGAATATTAGAAAAATACAGTATCTAGTCAATAAGATGTTTAGAAAGTCGGGGTTGCCTGAGGCTTTCATTAAAACATTGCTTGAGGGAAGGATGAACAAGACGAATAATTAACATGTCTGCATGGAGCAGTGTTCCACATAATAGATGTTTGACAGCATGAATTCAGTCAGATGTGCAGATTGCAAGTGTTGCCACTTGGCTGAAACAGGTTTATTTGCTGGAGCTGGCCTAACTTACTAGAAGACCTATTTGCAGATGGATTAACTAAAAAAAACCAAAACCTCAGAGGCTTAGTACTCCCAGTGTTGGTGATTTGTTACCCTTGCCTACACCTATGCATACCTTCATAACTTTCTGAATAATGCTATAGGAAGAGATGTCAGAAAACCAACTCCTACAGCCTCTGGAGGTAGCCTTTAATCAGGTTTTATGCTGAAGTTTGTTCTGTGCCAGACCATTCTGATACACACATACCTTCTCGAGACAAAGCCTCTCACAGGAGATGACTTGTTTTGAGCTCCCCTTGTCCACAGTAGGATTTGAGAAACTGAGACACTGATGAGACATAAGATCAAAGAGGACGCTCTGAATCTCTATTCATCAAAGAGATGTGAGAATAAAAGCTGTCAGGTTTAACCAAACTAACCCGTGCCTTTTCCCTGAAGGTGTCCAAATGTGTATCATATGATATGATGGAAATGACAGGCATAAGCCTTACAGCAGCCCAGAGTTTAGGGTCTAGGGACAAAGATTGTAACTCATGTTCAGCAGAGCCTTGGTTACATGATCCATTTTGAATTTGACTAATCTCTTTTGAGATTCACTTACTTTACTGCTCTCTCAAATATCTTGTGGCAATGATTTCCATAGCTTTTCTTTTTGCACACTGTGAAAACAAAGTTCTTTGTTGTAACCTAGCTGCCTTGTGAGTCATAAGCTCTCCAATGGTTCTTATTTTATGAATTCTGCAAGTTTTTAATTTTATACATCTCTGTCACTGTAAATTTCACCCATAGGCATCTCTTTTTCCAGATAACAAACTATCTTGCCTAGTTTGTCCCCATATTGGAAGCTGCTGCATTCTTTTGATCATGCCTGTTGTGCACATGTTGCCCTCTGGAGCTTTAGGGCACTTCCAAGCAGTAAAGCAGGACTGCACGTGTGCCATTTGGGGTGTGGGAGCACCATGCAGGCAGTGTGTAACAGCATAGCAGTGTCTTCCTCTTTTGCTATTGCTTATAAAGAATCCTAAAATTTGCACTGTCTTTGGATCATTGACCAGATGTCAGTGCCCTGATGGCACCACCAGTCCTGACTGTCCTTGCCCACCTCTTCCATGGCTCCCCCATGCTGCCCACAGCCCATGAGCCCATTCCAGCCACCCTTTGTCCCCTCCTCCCTTCTCACAGAGAGCAGTCATCTCTCACTGCTCTCTGAGAGCTGATTTTTTTTGAGACTATCTGCAATTAATCTCAGAGAGGGGTCAGGGGATGTGAATTGGTGTAACCTTCACAACTTGAAACAGGCCATTTGAAAAAAAATCACACATTGTTTTTCACATTACTTCTGATTACATAAGTGTTGAAACCTAGTTCGTTCCTTCAAGGAAATTTTGTACACAATATCAAATCCTGTCAACTCCTTAAATGGTGTAATGCACTTCTATATTGGGCTTATAGGCAACATTCAGTTGTGTATTTTTGCTAATGCATTACTTAGGTTGTGTAGAGAGAACAAGAATACTGCAGAAAAGTACAACATATTCCATTGACTCATGTTACTCAAAGCACAAAATCACTATATTTTACTTTGCTGGGGTGTGAGATTTTGATCTCACGTTCTTCCTGAGTAATAAGACTCTTTGGATCACAGAGCACAGAAGAAATAAGGTGTGAATCATTAGTGTTTCCAATCTATTCTTCATCTGGAAGAAAAATAATGCTTCACCAAAGGAAAGAATAAGACAATACTGGGAAAAGGAAGAAAAAATGAAACACTGGCGCTTGTGTTGAGTGCAAATTTACTCAGTCAATGTTTATAACTGACTGAGGAAGAAGGGAAATGGTGAAATTGTGATTACTTGAGTTGCTAAAAAAGTGAAATGTGTGTGATTTTGCAAAATGCCTGGGAAAGGCCCTTCAATTTAAGGAAATTATTTAAGATTGATGTAGAATACCATATAAGGTGTAGGGTAAGTAAGTGCAAACATGGTTATTATGTTAGCTACTTCCACTCTAGGAAAGAGCAGCACTGAACAAAATCTCAATTACAGAACAACCCCATCTTAAATTTTGAAAATGTTCTGCTCCCCCCACATTTTAAAGGATATTACTTGAAGTAACTGCTGACCTTTTTGTGCACACAATGCTTAGAAAACACCTCATTTCAGCTGAGAAAGAATGGACAATAGTATCCCAGAGTCCTTTAAAAATGAAAGCCTTTTCTAGCACACAAGACAGAAAATTTGGTCCATACATTCAAAAAGATAACATCCTTGGATTGCTTGTGTAGAGGAGAAGTTATTCTAAATAATCCACCATTTTCTGTTTAAAGACACTTAATTGTGTAGAAGAGAATATGTTAGGTGAATAAAATAAGGATCTTGGCATGTAAGTATGGAATCCAGCAGAGCCATTGAGTGAGGAGGAGCTGTCTGCTGTCTGCTGTCACTTGAGAAGGGCTCCAGCTTCAGGACAGTGTTCTCTGTTCTGCTGGGATTGCAACACCTTCCTCTTTTTAAAAATTTGCAGTGGTTTCATGTCCCTGGGTAGAAGAGGCAGACTGACAAGCAGTACAAATGGCTAGAAAAGGAAATTTTTTTGGCTGTTTCACTTAGGCAAATGGTTTATCCCTGGAGTAACTACATGCATGAGTTAATGTTTCTGTTTATATCAGTTGAAGTGGATCCTCTGTTCATCCCTTGTCCTGGGCACTGATTTGCACTGCAGCATCATTGTGGAGCATGCAGAGTAGGCTTTTTGGGTGAAACAAAATGGGAAGATGTACTCAAGGAGTGAGTGCACTTGTTGCACAAACTCTAAAGACAGACGAATTGGGAACACAAATGAGACCAGAGCTAGTCCAAAATAAAAGCCCAATATTCATACAGTGTTGTCACCATGTCCTCAGCAACAAAGCCCCATCTGGCTTTCCTGATGGGTTTCTGGGGGGCCACACAACTTGCTAGTGCAAACAGAGCTACTGCAGTTCAAACCACCCAGGCACTGAGGGCTGCCCAGCTGCCAGTCCACTTACCCAGCATATGGAAAAAAATTAGGCTAAAAATGCAACACTCTTAGTTGTGCCTTTAGGCAATAGAGAGGAATTGGGATAGGAAAGCCTGAAAACAGATGTGCTCCACCCCCTCGTTCACACCATTTATAGAGACCTGTTTACTCCTAACAGCCCCACTCAAGATTGCTGCAAGAAATTAAATCATAATATGTACTTTAAATTAATTTGGGCCATGACAATCATTCCTTTTGGTGGCCAGTTTCAATCACCTCTTAAGAGAGTTTACATTGCCAACGGATGGAAATTGTATGTATGATTTTGATAATGCTTTTGCTGACAAAGTCATTTAATTAATGGCAGTGAAATTTAAGATTGAAAAATATTTATTGCCTACTATAATTTTTCCCCCAAAGGCCACCTGCATTATTTATATGATCTATTAAATGGTGCATGCTTTAAAGTAGTTTAGTTACATTTTGAGAATGACCCATTCAAATCAAAACAGCATTTTTCTAACTCTGGATTATAAATGACATATAAAATATATTTTTATAATCTAAACTGAGAACTATGAATGCCAATCACCTAAGTGGGAAAAGGGAAACAGAGATATATTGGGAATAAAGGACTGACTGCTCTTGATTATTCCTGTTTGGCCTGGATGGTCTGGCTGGTTAAAGGGGTAGACTTGAGCTGCTTTCTTAGCTTAAGTTTCTCTGATGGCCCTTTAGGCAGTACAGTTTTACCACACTATTCTATAGAGTCTTGTGTGAGAAGTGCTGCTCTGCATCAATATACAGCTCTGCTCACTTAACCTATGTTAAATTTTACTGGGATGTGGAGTTATTCAAAGTAGGGAACTCCACAGAGCCCTCCTCCTCAAGGACAATTACTAAGTGGACAGTAATAAAAAGAGAAAGCAAGTAATGAAATCCTGCTAGAAGATTTCAGTGCCATTCCCTAAGATATTTTAAGTGTCTGTCTTCTATTCTTATAAGAAGCAAATATTGCTAGAGTTGCTTCAGATTGGGATTTCATTTTTGATCTTAGTCAGATTGCTCTTGCCATTTCTTTGTACAGTTAATGCCTCAGATGTTATTCCCATTGAAACTTCAGCAATAAAAGTCTTCTGTATGCAACAGGAGTGATACCAAATCTTGATTACAAGGGATATGAAAATTGCATATTAATGAATTTTTGGAATAATGTTAATTACATGGCTGCTACACAGAACTGTTAAAATTTGTGGTTGCCATTTTCAAAGGAGTTTCTCAAAACGAATGCACCTAACTCTCCTTGATACTATTCTCAGTCTGGTTTTTTTTACTATAGGGGCTTTAGTGAAAACCAGAGGTGCTCCGCACTTTTGGAACAAAATTCCATACCTAAATATGGATTTATGAATCTGTTGAAAGCATCAGGGACCTTCTGTTTTCTGATACATTGCTTGATACATAATATAGCTGAACAAAAGGAATGGTTTGAGGTAGTAGTATGATCCACCAAAAGATGCAGTCTAATCTGTGAATATGTTAGACAGTATTTTTTTTTATTTCATCAGTTGTCTGGAAAACAGATAAGACAAAGCAAACAGAATATTGCCTGAGTAAAAGTGTGTGGATCAGGAAGAACAAAGAAAATCAAGGATCCTCTTAATTTCTATAAATAGAGAATTTTTTCTAAAGCTGTATGACTCTCTGAGACACAATATGTGTTTTAAAGTGTTAAATCCAAATTAATTTATTTCAAAATTGAAATCAGCTACATTGGCACATACCTTACCTGTAACTGATACTTGAAATCCTGGAGTGGGCTCACAGGTATTTGTGAATTGAACACCTTAAGGATGATGATCTCTGTGTGACTGGGGAAACAGCTTGGCAGTAATGAACAATGAAGTAGAACCACAGTACTCATTAGTCACTACTGTAGAACTGAGACATATTTTTTTAAACCAGAGACGTTCGTCCTCTGCCTCTGAAATTCAAGGGGTTTTCCAATCATACACCTTGCCTACATCCAGGCTCACACACAGGGGAGAGCTACAAATCTTTTTGCATTGGTTATGATTCCTCTGTGTGAATAAGAAAGTAACAGAAGTCCTATTAATTTGTTGGCTTTGGCCTTCTGCTTCATGGTAGAAATCAAAACGTGACAGGAAGAGTTAACATTTTATTTTTCATGTTAATTCAATTTTATGGATCACTGAGTTTAGATGTACAGTACTTAGCCTCCTTGTTTTTCTAATGAGAATTGACTCGTATGTCTTTTCTCTGTGTCTTGACTCTTTGGTTGGTTTTGTTTCTTTATAGAAATTAGGAAACCTGTGACTTGTTATCAACTTTCCTTAATAACTTTTTGAAGAGCTTTAAAAAACATCAAATTGCTTCAAAAGGCTAATAAATGACTAGTTTTTCCTTATTCACTATTTGGTTAGCTTTAAAAAGAATTTTAAGGAAAGTTGGAGAGCAGCATTTGTTTTTGCACAATTCATGCTGCATAATGGCATGAATTAAGGACAGAAATCTCTCTTGTACATCTTGTCTTCTTGAGTTTAGACCTTTAATATACCTTTCTGGAGTGTTTGATGTTGGGTTTTTTTGATTGTTCTTGATTTTGGGGTGTGTGTGCAGAAAACTGAACTACTGAATTATTGCAATTTATATAACTGAAAAAAACCATATTTGTCCTGAATCCAAAGGCAGAATATTGTAAGAAATGAAGTGTCATCATCTTTTGCAATACTTCCTTAACACTATATAAGTATTTTTAGGCACTCAGATTCATTCATAGTGTGAATCAATTTGGAACACTGAGTCTGAAGACTTGAAAAATTATATTACTGCAATATTCATTTTCAATAAAACTAGTCAGACAAGAGGATGATTATCATTTGCAAACACTCCTGAAGCAGTGAATTAATTTTATGAAAGTGTGATGGACTAAACTGGTTCAAAATGATCATTATAACCACTGCATATAGTTATCCTTAATCTATATTTTGAATATATCTTTATTTAACCAGGATGAAAAAAGCTGCCTAAAATTCCTTTTGACATAGAACATAACAAGATAGCAATCCCTGCAAAACTCATAATTCTCAGGGAAATTGTTAACCAATTATAAACATAACACAAAATATCAATGGCTATGATGTATTTTAAACACAATTATGATAATAAAGTATAATCAAATATGTGCAAGCAGTAGCAATTACTAGTGCATATCATTAAGCCATCTGCTAATTAATCCTAAGCTATAATATGGTTTATTTAATAAGTTTCAGCATTTCCCTTTGAAGATGTCTACGGAAAAATAAGTGGTTTATGTCTGGTGAAGCAGGAAATGATTCTATGAGACTGGAGTTTTGTAATTACTTGGAACCTCTCAGATGTTTTTATTTAATTGTTGCTACTACTGCAATAATTTTAATATCACCAGGCTACTGGGAGCAAACCCTGAAACAACAAGAGTGTGAGAGCTGCTTTTGAGAAGAAAGCAGTTCACAACAGCCAACAAATTGATCACAGAGGATGCCATCTCAAAGGCCTGAAATGATAGGAGAACCTCCTACTGATTTCATGGGACTGCACTCAGTACCTTTGGATATAAACTTGTTTAGCTTTACTGCTGAATTCAGTAAATTTATATAATAGTTACGTCTGGCTAAATACCTCATAGTTAGTGTCTGGTGTTTGAAGTATCAAACATTTTTCCCTGTCATACTAAAATTTGCTGCTGAACATATAGAAAATGTTTTGTTCTTATTCTGTCATGTAAACATTTACAATGAGAACTGATCTACTCCCAATTTCCTTATTTCCTCTGTGAAAAAGTCCATTCTGCCAAGTATAAAGGACTATCCTCCTGCAACAAAATAAAATATTTAAAGTATACCATAAGCATAGCACTCCCTAAAGATTTAGAAAACATTCTTTAAACTGCACATAATACATCTAGTGCCAAGTCTTTTGACACAACTTCATTTTCTTAAAGAAGGAAAGATGTTGCAATTTAGTGCTTTATGAATTTTGTAGTGTTTGAGCTGCTACTTCAATAAATGCTAAATTAGCAATATTTGTTTTAAAAAGGGACAGCTTGTGCAAACCCTAGAGAGATGGAGGTTTAAGTGATACTTTCATCAATCAAGATGACACTGCTTTTCTGGAGAAGGAAAGGGGGGCTGTGAGAAGGCAACAGGGGGAACAATCAACTCTCATTTCTCTTGAAGGAAGTACTGCAGGGATTTATCAACTGGCAAGTCAAATGCAGAAAATGTCATCTGATAAAAGGCTGTGGTCTGATCCATCAAATCCTCTGAAATTCTGCTGAAGAAAGTACAGTGTAAAGAGAATAATTTCCGATTTAAGCCATTGTATGGGTAGAAGCATTTCATAAGGATTTTATCTGACAGTATGATTAAACCAGGTCAGTTAAAAACAAAAAAGAAGCACTTGAGTTTTCATGGTCCTTAACTTTTTCAAATAAAGGAGAGACATGACCTTGCATGACTTATTCATTTGGACCAGAGAGCTAGAACAGTCCTGTAAAGCTAAAGTAAAGTGAATTTACAGTAAAAAGGGAGGTGAATTTGCATTGCTCCTAGTGGCACATAGTGCTGCTGCCAGAAGAGGAAGGCTGTAGAGTGACCAGTTTGTTGCTTGCCACTGACAGCTCTGTGAGGTGCATCATTCCTGCTCTGTAAATGAGTCCAGCTTTTGGATTTTAACCCAACCAAACTGCTTTGATCACTGGCATAAGGCAACTCTGGCAGTGGTGGCGTGGTCTGTGGCATCAGAGTGGGAAGCAGGGCTAGGCTGAGTCCAGCTCACAGACCTTGCACAAAACGGGTGGGACTCTTGGATTCACCTCACCTTCTCCAGTCTCCTTTCAACAGTTATTTATGCACTGACACAAACGTGCAGGTCTCCTCGAGGTGCAGCAAAGAGGGTAAAGGAAACACTGTCCAAGCCAGGCCCACAGTGGGTGGCGGTCTGGAGACAGTTCCTAGCTGGGTTTGCAAGAGAAGCCTCTCTGTGCTTCCACTCAACGCCCTGCCTGCTCCCTCATTCCTCTCCAGGCAATGACTCACCTCCTGCAGCAGGCAGAGAAACTGCACAGCTGTGCCCAGGGAAGGACAGCAATCCTATGCCAGATTTCCCCTCTTCCTGCTTTGCCAGTGAATTTTCTTAATCCACTTTGTTTCACTCCTGTCTCATGAGATGAAGTGCAATCACAAGCAGAATATGCACTGTCATGAACATGACTCAAACAGCATTATAGATATTTATTCTTATTACTTAAACACAACCTTCCACCTGTCTTGAATCTTTCATAGTTATGAAAAGCCATCTTTATCAAAAAGCAGGAGATAATACAAATGCCAAATGAGCTCACTACAGAAGAGCCAATGTAAACTGGCAATTACAGCAGAAAAAAGAATGCTTTCTAAAAAAATAAGGAAAAGTATTTTCATTTCTGTGCCTAACAATAATATAAAAATTATCTCTGTCATTTGATGTCCCAGACAAAATAAATAACAACATTAAAAATATTATTTTACTGCTGTCTGGAACTTAAAAAGCCATCAGCTTCCACAGTTCTTAAGGAAATCAAACAGCACATTTTTAAACTGCAGGTTACCAGTATAAAACAAAATATTGCCATTGGCACTTTATGCAAATCAAAGAAAAAGATAGTTCTTTCAGTAAATAAAGCCAAAATAGACAAAATAATAAATGCAGCTACAATATGTTCATAGATCTTCATGACAAAAATCTACAGATGCAGTCACACAACTTAATCTATGTATAGGAACTTTGATGAGAATTTCATGCAATAGAAGGATCATTTGAGGGGGTGAAGTAAAGTAAAAATCTAGTGTGTCACGAGTTATTCTGGCTTGAAAGTATGCAAGCTTGGCAGTCCAGCCTATGACCAAACACCACGTGGTCAACTGGCACTAAGAGCCACATCCAGGTTTTTTTCAACACTTCAAAGAATGGTAACTCCACCACTTTGCTGGACAGCCCCTTCCAATGCCCAATCACCTTTGTTGTGAAGAACTTCCTAGGTCCAACTTAAACTTCTCCTAGTGCAGTTTAAGACTGTGTCCTCTTGTGCTTTTGCTGGTTGCCTGGAAGAAGAGGCTGACCCTTATTGGCCACCATCTCCTTTCACAGAGTTGTAGAGAGTGATGAGGTCTCCCCTGAGTCTTTTCCTCTCCAGGCTGAACTTCCCCAGCTCCCTCAGCCACTCGTAGGACTTGTGATCCAGACCCTTCAATGGCCTTTTGCTCTTCTCTGGACATGCTCCAGCAGTTCAATGTCCTTCCTAATTTGGGGGGCCCAGAAATGGACACAGGACTCAAGGTGCAGCCTAACCAGTGCTGAGTACAGAGGAAGAATCGCTGCCCTGCTCCTGCTGGCCACACCATTCCTGATCCAGGCCAGGATGCCCTTGCCCTTACTGGCCACCAGGGCACACTGCTGGCTCCTGTTCAGCTGCTGTCACCAGTGCCCCCAGGGCCCTTTCTGCCTGGGCACTGTCCAGCCACAATGTTCCCAACCTGTAGTACTGCAGGGAGTTGTTGTGGACAAAGTGCAGGACCTGGCATTTGGACTTGTTAAACCTGATATTGTTGCACTCAACCCATAAACCCAGACTGTCCAATCCCTCTGCAGAGCCCTCCTCCAGCAGACCAACACTTGCTCCCAACTTGGTGTCATCTGCTAATTTGTTAATGGTAGACTCAATCCCCTCATCCAGATAATCAAAAAAGGTGTTAAACAGAACTGGCCCCAGCACAGACCCCTGAGGGACACCCCTGGTGCCTGGCCCCCAGCTGGATGCAGCACCATCCCCACCACTCTCTGGTCCTGCCATGCAGCCAGTTCCTAACCCAGCAAAGAGACTCCAGTCAAAGCTGTGGGCTGCCAGCTTTTCCAGGAGTGTGCTGTGGGAGACAGGGTCAAAGGCCTTGCTGGAGTCCAAAGAGACAACGTCCACAGCCTTTCCTGCATCCACTAGATGGGATACCTGGTCATAGAAGGAGACCAGGCTGGTCAAACATGACCTACCCCTCCTAGATCCATGCTGGGTCTGATCTCCTGGCTGTCCTGTGCTGTGTGATGGCACTCAGGGTGGTCTGCTCCATAACTTTGCTGTGCACTGAGGTTAGGCAGAGCCGTAGTTTCTCAGATTCTCCTTCCATCCCTCTTATAGATGATTGCCACACTGGCCAGCTTCCAGTCATCTGGGATCTCCTCAGCCAGCCAGGACTGATGATAAATCATGGAGAGCGGCTTTTTGAGCTCTTCCACCAGCTCCTTTATCACCCAAGGATGGATTCCATCTGGTCCCATAGACTTGTGAGCATCTGTGTGACTCAGCTGGTCTTTAACTGCTTCCTCCTGGATAAAGGGTGGCTATTCTGCTCCCTGACACCATCTATTAGCTGAGGGGGTCAGCTGTCCTGAGGGTGACCTGTCTTGAAAACTTTTTTGTTGAAAACCAAGAAGTTAAGTACCTCAGCTTCTTTATTTTTTGGTGACAGTATTCCCCACCATGTCCAATAAAGAATGGAGGTTTTCCTTGCCCCTCTTTTGTTATTAATGCATTTTTAAAAACATTTTTTATTTTCCTTTACAGAAGTGATTATCCTACCCAAGGCTTCCACTCATCTCCTAGGTCATTCACTGGTTTCTGCATTTGCATCCGTGGTAACTATCTGAGGCAAGTGAGATACAAAGTGTTATCAGCCAGTCTCCAAAGTAAATATATGGATAAATAAGTGTTTTGGTTTCGTGGTTCCTTAATGGGTGTAAGGATGTGTAGGAGAATAATGTTTCATCTTCATTTTCCCCAGTAGCTCAAAAGAAATCTTGAAAACAGTGAAGACATTTTTTGGGAGCTGTATCTCTGCTGTGGGACAAGCTTATGTTCAAATCTGGATTTAGAGACTCAAAAATGTGGGACATGTCTAAGGTTTGTGAGAAAGTTTTACACATTCCAAAGCCAGAAAAAACCTTGAAAATTTGGGTTTAAATTTAGGCTTTGGTGCCAGGGCATGCTCAGAGGTGGAAGGGAATGAACTCTGGATTTCACTGTTTACAGTGGTAGAATAGCTATGAAAGAAGCTGTCATGCCTCCCTTCCTCTTTCTCTGTCCTGATTTTCCCCTCATTTCTCTTCCACTTTTAAAACATGATGATGGACAAATGCTTTCTTCCCCCCAAATTTCCCATTGAGCCCAATATGCAGACACATTTGTATGCAAATCAGCTATATAAAAATGCTCTGTATTATCTAAAAACCCTATCAGAAATGAAGCATTTATGCTTCAGCAGGCAATACTCAGTCAAATATTCCAGTGATTTTTGCATTGTGTCTAAAGTGAATTATGAAGAATTGTTGAGGATGAGAAATGACCTTTAAGCCCATTAAGTACATTAGAGGCTGATTGTTGCACAACTTTCCAGGATGGTAACTAATTGCTTCCAAGTCAACCCTAGTACTTCTGATTTTTTTTTTGTTGTTGTTGTTATTAATCTTGTCATTTATGAATATCTTATTCTTTGATTAAAAATTCTGTTCCTTTTTCAATTAACATTCCTTTTTCCATGTTCCATATTTCTACTTTAGTCCTATCATCCACACTATGATTAAAGATGATGCATTACCAACATTAATTTATCATACACCATTTAACACTCATGACTTTTTTTTTCTTTTTTTTATATTTTCCCCTTCTTCTTCCCTTTTGTTAAATTTTACATGAATTTTAAATGTGGCCTCATTTTTCTCTAAAAACAACCAAACAAATTTTCTAGTCTATCGCTTCTTTTCTTTGAATGCTACATTATCACCACTGACATTGAAAATATAGGAACAGAAATCAGCTTTAAAAAGATTTTATGCTTGGTCGGAAAGAAGTTGGTGTGCATTATAAAATAGACATTTTACTTCATTTTTAAAGTAATGGTTTAGTTCTCATTTTTGCATGAACTTTTAACTCTCCCCAAGAAAAGTGGAAATTCATGTTTGTCAAACTCAGTGTGACCTATCTGCTTAGAGGTATTTTGTAGCCCTCTGATATAACCCCAGATGGAGGAGGCACTCGGGATTTTGGGTGAGCTGGAGAAGGTGAAAGCATAAGCTGTGGGTAATTAGTGACCTGTGATGGCACCATGAAGTGCTTCTCAGGACATACTAGAACAAAGGTAAATACAAGTTTTTATCAGTGCTGATGGAAAAAACTGTGCTGCCACCATCCTGATGCACCAGCATTTGTGTGGAAGGAAGAAGTGATGTTTCTCTCCTCTCTTGCAAGCTGGGACGTGACTGGCACAAGAATCCCTCTCCTACATTGAGTATTACCATATTCTGCCTGTATCCATGAAAAAAACTGTGGGTGCTATTTGAGCAGGAAAGCATTGCTTAGCATAAATGAATTTATAATTCCTCCTTGCCTGTGCTTGGGGAAACATGACAGAAGACAGCTCTGAAACAGCTTATAAAAGCTAATTCAGGAAGGCACCAGTATAGCACACTAATAACAGAATTTCAGATATGAAAACAGGGGGAACACAATCGAATTAATAGTTAAAGGTGTCTATATGAAGAAAAAGTATACTCCATAGGGCTTTAGAAAGTATAAATGTCTACAATGCACCTTGCAGAGAAAAAGAGCTATCCAAAACCACTTGCTACTGCAGGTCCCACAAATCTCTGGAGACACTGTAAATTTTATCTGAACTCGTAAATATCAATTTCAATGCTGTTCTACTGGGAACCAGTAACTCTGATTTGAGATCTCCATGTCAGATCCTTGATTAAGGAATAATAATACATGGAAAAGAGAACTTTTAGATGTGATTACAAGCCACTGTGTTTTTATCCTTTGGATACAAGGGTAGTAGGTTGACCCTGGCTAGATGCCAGACACCCATCCAAGCCTCTGTGCCACTCCCCTCAGCAGCTGGACAGGTCAGTGAAAATGTAGCAAAAGGTTCAGGGGTTAAAGAGTTAAAGGGGTTAAAGAGTTCACCCATCAAATACTGTCACAGACAAAACAACTCAAATTAGAGACATTAACTGAATTTATTACCAACAAAAACAGAGCTGGATAATAAGAAGTAAAATAAGACCTTAAAAACATCTTCTCACCACTTCTCCCTCCTTATCAGCTCTCCCTGCTTCTCCTCCAGCAGCACAGAGAGATGGGAATGGGGGTTACAGTCAATTCATCTTAGGTTGTTTCTACCACTTCTCTGGTAGAGAAGCCCTTCCCCTTCTCCATCATAGGGTCCCTCCCACGGGAAAGAGTTCTCCACAAACTTCTCCAATATGCATGCATGCCACAGCAGCAGTTCTCCACAAACTACTCCAACGTGAGTCCCTCTTTCATGCAGTGCAGTCCTTCGAGAAGAGCTTGCTCTACTGTGGGTCCACCATGGGATCACAGGTCCTACCAGGAAACCTGTTCCCCTGTGGGGTCCACTCTCCATGGGTCTGCAGATCCTTGTCAGGACTCTGTTCCAGCATGGGCCCCCCATGGGGTCACAGCTTCTTTCAGGCCTCCACCTGCTCCACTGTGGGTCTCCTCCATGGGCTGCAGGTGGATCTCTGCCTCCCTGTTGACCATCCATGGACTGCAGGGGCTCAGGTGCTTCATCATGGGCTTCACCACAGGCTGCAGAGGAATCACTGCTCGGGCTCCTGAAGCACATCCTCACCCTCCTTCTCTGCTGACCTTGGTGTCTGCAGAGTCGTTCCTCTCACATGTTCTCACTCCTCTGTTCTCTGGATGCAATTATACCTGCAACATCACTTTTTTTTTTGTCTTCTTAAGTATGTTATCACAGAGGATTTCCCACCATTTCTGACAGTTGCTCTCCAAAGCTTCCTGAGCAGGGGGCGTAGAAAGAGAGGTGCTGATCTCTTCTTCTTGGAATCCAGTGACAGGACATTGGATAGGGATGCTCCAAAGCAGCACAGAGGAGGTTCAGACTGGACATTAGGAAACATTTTTTTACCAAGAGGATGGTCAAACACTGGAACAGGCCTCCAAGAGAGCTGTTTGATACCCCAGCCTGACAGTGTCTAGGAGGCATTTGGACAATGCCCTTGATACCCACCTTTAATTGTTCAGGCAGTTGGACTAGTGAGAGTTGTAGATCCTTTTCCGCTGAAACATTCTGTTCTAATCTATTAATCCAGAAGGAATGTAAGCTCTGAAGAGCTAAAAAACATCAACTATGACAGAAGACACATTTGAACTGAAGCATTTGCCATGGAATCTGAAGCAATTCAGATCTGCTTTGGTCTCAAATGTCCTTGAGGGCCATTGCCAGTTAAATTAGGGTTTTTAGCCTGGTCTTTGTTGAGTCCTGTACAGCATTTCTTATTTTCCAATACTTTGGAATTTGACTCAGGCTCATTTCAATCTTTATTTTTGTCACTTCTTGCAAAGGTTTTATCATGGTCAGGATGTGATAACTAATAAAATTTGTTACAGAACTCTTTTTCTTAAGAGTTGCAGTCACAATGCCCAGGTGTTCTAAAAATCCTACAGTTTGGACACAACGTATCATAAGAAGTTAAGTTTTCTGAAGTGCCTTTAGTTAAATTTTAATGTTGGCAAAATAAACCAAGTATTTTGCACTGGGACATAGAATTCTTGAAAAACAAGAAAGCCCTGGAGTTTTGTGGCATACTAAGCTGCTGTCCTGGGTAGATTAGCTTCCCCCTAAAGCAACACTTCATCATAAAAATACATATCCTACCAAATCAACTAGTCAAAAAGAGGATCTCATTTCCTCATTGGAGTGAGAGCAAACTTGACAGTTTTCTTCTACAGCATCTGTCATAATTCCTCTCTATATTCACACTCTCTAAACCCAAAGCATTTAAAATAGAAAAGTCTTTTATGATATTTTCTTGATATATGTTTGGGCATAGGAGGTGTGAGTGCTTAAAAATCATGATTCATATAAAAATGATATTTCTTGTATGACATCCAGCAACAACATAAGACTGAGATGAGAATGAAAATAATCACCTAAATAAGTGCTGCAGAGGGGTGTTAAAAGGAATATTTACCACCATTCAGGGAACTTCAACAAGACAAAAATAAGTCACAAAAGTCTAAGGCACCCTCTTGTGAATTCTGTTCTTCACAAACAGTACCCTTCGAGGTACAACACCAGAGGCATATTTCAGTCTCTCTGAGCCTACCTCTTCCATATAGCAACATTAAATTCCATATACCAGCTTGGTTTTGCATCCTCATTAAATTCTTTTGGAAACCCTTCATATCCTCCAAATATCCACTTTAGAAATCCTCCTGCTTTTGTCATCTATAATTTTTGATACATTCCATATCAAATAAATTTTTAAATCACTAATATAAATGTTAAATAGAAAATAGCTTCAGGCAACCTCATCTGTCATATTCTGCCTGGAGAATCCCTCATCATTTATTATGATCCTTCAGGGGCCCACTTACTACCTACTATTAATCTATTTTCCCTGACCAGTATTCATACCTCCCTCATGACTTTTCTTACTCTTTCTTATGATCTATATTTGGAAAAGTGCTGCTAATATAAATGCAAATTCACCTCACACTGTTAACCTGTTAACCATAGCAGATAAAGATCACATTTTTCTCTATGATATGTTTCCAGTTTCATGCTGACACCAGCTAACAACACTTTCCCAGCAAATACTGTACTATATCCCCTAAGTATGAAGATGTTATCTCAGCTAAGATAAACATTAAACATTGGCACCATCTACTCTCTTAGCCTTTGCCAAAATGACAGAGTTTGTCCTCTAGTTTTTGCTAACAGGATGGTTTCTTGTGACTCAGAATGGAAGATCAGGGACATCTCTTAGGCAGCACAAATAATTCCTTCTCTAAATCGAAGCGATTTCACCTTCAGTGGTTCTCAGCTGCATCACCCTTTCTCCCTTGCTGAGAATACTTCTTACACCATGTTCCAGGTGACAATAAGGACCAGCTAACTGTTCTTCCTCTCTCAATAACTGCAGAGACCAGGCATGCAAAGTGAGTGTTTAATTATCCTGGTGTTATCCCATCACCACAAAATTATTGCTTTATTATTTTGGCAGGAAACTGTAGTCCTAGCCTCTTACAAAGATTCATTTGTCTTACATCTTCTGCTGGTTATTTTGGCTTTCAAAGTCTACAAGAGCACTGTGTAGAGGATGAAAACATTAGCAATATCAACTGGTTTGGAATGTTCAGGAATTCATTTTCCAGCCCAAAAATAAGGCAGAATAAAGATTTCACTCTTATTACTGAAGCAATGGCCATTACTCCTTAGCTAAGGTTAAGGTGCATTTGCACAGCTATGGAGGTGTTTGTTGGGTTTGTTGGGAACATTGCAGTGAGAAAAGGGAGGCAGGTGACAGCTGGAACAAGTTGGCCCTACAAGATCATTTAGGGTGGATTTCTCTCTGGGACAGGGAAGCAGCAGTCAGTTGCAGCATGCCAAGTGTTACTCAGGCAGAGAGTCTGGGCTGCAACACTCCCCACCAGCTGTGGGTGGGGAGAAAGGGAGAGAGGCTTTGTGCAGGTGTGAGAACAGAAGGTCTCCCATGGACTGAAGAAAAGGTGTGTTTCCTCCTTCAAGGGCGTGGGAGATTTTCTTGGGGTCCAGATATCTCAAGGCTCAAGGGGCAGCTGATTAACAGACTAATTCCTGGGGTGATGTGGCCCCTGAAATAGAGAAGGCAAGGGCTAAGTACATAACCCTCCTTTGTGCAAATCTGATAAGGATGGGAAGAATTTTCTATAGTCAGTGAATGTACATACACTCTACCCCCCCTTCATCTTCCTATATATAATTACAGTACCTCCTTCTGGTACTATAGCATATGCCTATTTGAAGTATAGTGCAGCTGTTATTTTAAGAAGAAAAGCTGTTTAATTGGGTAATTAAACAGAATATTGTTTCTACCACTCACAGAAGCTTTTTTTTTAATATTTGAGGGAAATGAAGGCAAGTCACAATACATGTAATCTCCAGCTAAAGTTGTGCATACTTATTCTCTAGTAAGAAACACTGGCTGATTTTTCAAGAACTTATTGAAATCTCAGGAGTTAACTGTATTCATGTACAGGAAGGCTGGGAATTTTGGCAGAAGCTATACTTGGCTAAGAAGGCAGAATCTTATTGAATTAAAACACAAAAAGGAAATATACAAGAGGTAGAAGAAGGTATTGGGGAAGCAAACGTAAGTTAGAATATTGCCTAGGTGCTTAGGGACAAAATCAGGAAGGCTAGAACCTATCTGGAGCTCAGATGTGTAAGGCACATTTAGCACTATAATAAGAGACTTTCCAGTCATGCTATTTGTAAAACAAAACTCAGGAAATGGTAGGGATGTACTGATGGCTAGAGAGGACAACAATGAACAATGTAGAAAATATTGAAGTACTCAATGCCTACTTAGACTGGTAAACAAAACCTTCTTCTAGACCTCCATATTCATCATCAGCATTTTAGAAGGGGGAGTGCAAAAAGTAGTGGAGGAACAATATGTTAGGAACTCCTTAGAGAAGCTGAGCTTGCAATGTATGAAGATAATGGAATTTAAATAGGGACATGGGCAGAGATTGTGGATGTGATGGTGATATTATTATCATCATCTGTGAAAAGGAATGGCAGACAAGGGAAGTCCTTTAAGCAGAAAAAGCCTAACTTTATGCCTGTTTTCAAAAATGGCAAGGTGGAAGACCCAAGGTTCTATAGGCCAATCACCCTCCATTCAGTCCATTGGAAAAATGTGGAGTACAGTCTACTGAAATCCATTTCCAAGCTTGTGAAGGACAAGAAAGTAATTAGGAACAGTCAACACAGATTTATCAAGAGTAACTCTTGCTTAACCAGACCTGTGGCTGTGGCCTTCTTTACAAAAATAATTGGCAATGTGGCTAAGGAGGGAGCCATGATTTAATGAGCATTGATTTCAGTGAGGCTTTTGATGCTGTATCTCACAGTATTCCCACTTGTATGCTCAGGAGGTGTGAGTAGGGCAAATGGGCTGCTAGGAACCTGTCTGGACTGGCTGGCATGGAAGGCAGTCATCAGTGGCCTAATGTCTGGCTGGCAGATGGTGACAAGCAGAGTAGTCTTGTAGTCTGTCCATCAACACTGGGGTTCACATTGCTCATTATCCTCAGAAACGGCCTGAGTGGTGACATTCAAACTGTTCTCAGCAAATTCACAGATTAGAGGCACTGGCCAGCACAATGAATTGCAGAGTTCCAACCTAGAAAGCCCCTGTGAACTCTGAGGCCAACAGACACCTTGAGGAGTTCACCTCTGAGTAGGGTGGTACAGGCTGAGACATGATGAGCTGGCCACCGACTGACAAAAAGGACTTGAAATTCTGGTTGCAAGGTCAACCAGAGAGGACTCCTGGGTGAATATGAGTCAAGAACATGCTCTTAGTACAAATAGACTAAACTATGAATAAGCTTCTTTTGGGGAATTATGGTCTACAGAGTGGGGAAAAAGAGTGTACTGCTCTACTTTGTCATGGGGATCCACCTCTGCAATAGTGGGTTCAGTTTTTGTTCTCCCATTTCAAAAGAGCTTGTGGAGAAACTGGAGAGTGTGAAGCAGTGGGTTTTCAAGACATTTGAAAATATTCTCTGTACCTGCCTAAAGAGCAAATCCCAAATTATTGTTCTTGTTCTGAATATGGTTGGTGCTTTGAGTGAGCTGGTATTCAAATGTACATCTACAGAGCCTTCAGAGGAAATTGAACTGATTTTTAAAAGCATTGTATAACAGATAGCAACCAAACTAGTTGGGAAAATAGAAAATCAACTCGTGGAAATATGTGATATGGTATCTGGATTTGTTCAACTTCTTAAACTACCTCAAGAGGTGCTACATTTTAGTGTGGTTTAGACCTGTAAAGAAGCCCCTAAGTGTCCAGTTCCAGTGGAGAGATCTGCAATGGGGTAATCAAGGATAGACTTGTGATAAGGCTTCAGTCTGAGGCCAGGGCTTCAAGAAAGCAAGACAAATATTTTCAAGACGGTCAATGTGTTAAATGCTGAGTTATTCTGGAAATTACCATGGATAAAATAATCACAAGAATACACATGATGAGAATTCCACCAAATCAAAAATTACCATTTGTCAGTGATCAAATATCACTGCAGCTACATTTAAATTGTATGACTCCTCATGAGGAATACTGTTATGAGGATGAAATCAATGGGAGTTTGTCAGGCTTCAGTTGGATTCAAACATTCTCCTGGGAAGGATACATTGCTATAACTCTGAATTTATAACATTGCCATCCACAACACTGTGACAACTATTGTTGTAATATCACCTCTGGGGAATTAAAATGTAAACATATCTCAACCATGCTGTTTAGATTTTAAAAGGGAGTAAGGATTTGAAGTACAGAAATATCTAGATGACTCTGACTGTGGAATAACTGGTATTTTAGCAGCATTGTTCGTCTAAGTCTCAAATTCAGATGAGGAAGAAAATTTTCTTAAAAAATGCTACTTAAATAGATGCATAGCTAGGTCCTGAATCAAGTGTTATTAAAAGCGAGCAACTGTCCTAACCTTGTCAGACACATTTATTTTCTTTATTTGCATGACTGTCAGGAGGGAGACCAGAAGAAAATTAGAAACTGAACTTTAGACTTTCTGCCTCCCCTGTCATTTCCCAGAATAATTTGCAAAGCAATTGCCAAACCCAAAAAGATACTCAAAACATGTGGACTTCAAATTATAAGACTGCAAGTATAGTTACAACAATATAAAGCACACTGATAAAACAGTTGGCCAATAATCCAAGTTCTATTCGTGGATTATTTTGGACACAAGGAAAAGTGGAGCTGTGGTGCCTCCTACTGGCTCTATGTCTCCTATTACTATCTGCCATGTCTCATTAATGTTACCATTAGATCTTTGAACTATTAATGCAGATGTAATGATGGTTAGGAGTGCCTCAGAAAAGGTCTCAGATATGAAAGACTGCAGCAATTTCAATTTAAAAGAAACTGAAAATGATGAAAGCACTTAGTGACTCACAAATATATGTCTAACAGGAGCAATGTATGCATTTTTTTCTTACAATCCCACTTACCAAATGGATAAGGATGTTTTTTTGACAGATTATGTCATTTGATGTAAAACTGAACATGCTTTTTACATTGATCTTACTCCAAGACCCCAAAATGTTCTTTGATTCAAATGTTGTTCGGATTCAAAAGTAACAAAGCAGGATCACAAGAATAATTCATTTTTCTGGTTCTGCCTCTTTTTCACAGGCTGTAAATTGTACCAGGCATAATTTTAAATTACTCTATGGATGAAGAGCCTGGTAAATCATTATGTTTGTAGAGGAATTTTTGTCTCAGTACTACCACATATATCCAGCCTTCCCGTGCAATCTGGAAACAAGAGCATAAATCAACATGTTCAAAATGTTTAAGAAAACATATCCTTCATTATTTAGGGAAAAAAAATAGTGTTATAGCTAAAATTACAGCTTTTAATAAAGAATTAATCTAACAGCTGCAACAACACTGTGTATCAGAGCATGCCTGATGTTGTTGCAGCTTTTCCTTTGGCTGCTATGCTAGAGAGGAGCATCCCTGAACAGCTACTGTGCACATTTCATAGTTTTCTGACAACTCTGGGATCAGTCACTGATTTGGGATGACTAGGCATATTCCTGAACTGTAAATACTCTGCTCAGAAGTGATCCACCAGTCTGTCATGTAATTTAAACACACTCTCCTCAACAGCTCCACATGCTCCTCTCTGCAAATTCTGTCCTCAAAGATAAATTTCATTTACATGGATTTACTTAGCACAGGTAAATACATGATCATTATGCTTAATTTTAGACTATTTGTCCCCAGGTAAACACAGGAAAGTCATTGTGACAATACTGGATTTGCATTTAAATGAATGTGTAGCATAAAATAGCAAATATATAGCGACTATGAGATAGTGGGAACTCAGAGCTTTCAGATCATCATAATCTTAAAAAGCAGAATTACCATGCAATATTTTTTGCTGATATTTCAAACAATTAGTAGGACTAGACAGGAAGATTCAGGACACACAGCAAACAGCTTTCACAGCTAACAGCTGCCATGCAGAAAGATTTGCATTGGGAACTTGAAATGCGCAAAAAATGTAAACAGGATCTAATAAGGGAAATCACAGCACAGATGTACAAGTGATTATAGCACTCCTTGCCTGAGATGCAAATACGAAAAAAAACACCCTATTAATTCATAGTCAAGCTTCTTGAATTCATTCAAGCTTGGAGGACACAAAAGCCTACAGTGTAACAGAGGCTACAAATGCTAGATAGAACCTGAAGAAGTTTCTAGGCAAGAAAGACAAGGACAAAACACTCATAGTGTTTTGTACTGAGTTTCATCCAAAGTTCGTCTCAGGCTCTGATTCCAGATTCTGCAGAAAGCTAACTTTTAATGCAGTCAATATTTCTTCAGGAACATGACAAATTACTTGACAGGTTGAAGAGCCTGGGCACGCAAAGGCGAAGTGACTCAGATGCTGACTGTAGCTTGTCTGTCCTCAATAAAAAGGATGCTCTTGTCATGCAGCTGCACAGACACTCTGCCTTTGCAGTCCTTGTTCACACCCATGCTGTCTGAGGACAACATCAATATCAGGTACTACCACAAATGGAAATGGCTTCATGGAAGTGAGAAAAGCCAGTTCTTTTATTACGTGAAATGAACAAAAATTGTTCAATTCTGTGTATGGAACAGAAAGGACATAGAGGTTCTTTATCAGACTCATCACTTTATTCCTCTTTGTTTCAGCCATGACTTTGTCCCCATAAGTACTTGTGTCATCTCAGCTCTCCCCTTAGCCTGTAAGGTCCCAGTTGATAAGGCATTTTGAACAGAAGTTATTTCAAATGAACTTTTTATAGCACTTACTAAGTGGTTACTTGATTTTAATAGCAGATTCTGGGCACTCTGTCAACAAAAATAACTGACACCACTGTTAAGCATGGCCCAGAAAATAACTCAGTTTTTTTCCTAGCTTGAATTTACTCTTACACAGAGCAAGAGTTATGTTGTAAATTGGTAAATTTCTGGCTAGCTGCTGTCTAGAATGGATTGTATTAAGAAGTTTATTGCATTACACCACACACTTCGTGTCAATCACCATATAGAATGAGCACTGTCTTTCAGATGTTTTCTATAGTATTATGTTGAACTTACTAGCGTAGCTCTCAAACCACCAGCATAATTAAGATATTTAAGTTATTGATGCCATTTGTTTCTCATTTTTTAAAAAACCCATAAACTTCTCTATTTTATAAAAAACTTGTGGAAAATACTACTGACATATTTGAGTACACATGGTTTTGGAAGCATTACTTTAATCCTCTGGAAGTAATTTAATAAAAATGGATTTTTCTACCTCAAGACATCTGAAAAAAAAACCTTTTTATAAATATTGGATATAGAAATGTCCTTACAGTAACAACTGTCAAAGCTCCAACTTAAGTAATAAAAAACTTAATAAAGTTCACTTTGATTAATGATACTTTCCTCTCCCTCTAATTCTGAACTAAATGCCATCTTCTAATAGCATAATCAAGGGTTCTCCTACCTTCTATAAATATCAATAATATTGATATTTATATAAATATAGAATGTATTTATATTGCATAAACAGTACAGTATGTTGTTCCGTAGAGAATGCCACCAGAATTGCACCAGATGTGAGTTTGACATGATGCCCTTTGGGTTCAGATTTTACAGTTTCAGTAAGCCTGACCCTGCAGACACCCACCCACTCCCCTTCCTTTCACTGACCCCAGCTAATGCTGCTGGAGTCAATGGAACTTTAACTTGTGTGCATCTCCAGAGGGTCAATGATAACACTGGGAAAAGAGACTGACCAGCAGCTGCTACTGAGAACAGTGAAATCAGACCAGTAGTGTTGGTTAAGCTGCCTATTACCCAGGCACACCTGCTAAATATCAAAATGCCAAAGGCCTAACTCACTCCTGTGTTACACCAGGTTTATGTCAGGGAAACCCAATATGCTGAAGCAGGGGGCTGTATAGGTCCATGGGGGCTAAGGGTCAAATTCTGACCCTTGTGAGCCCCTCCCCCTTTAAACTCAATTATTTTAACACATTCAGTGATTGATTTTCTATTTTAATATCCAGCCACTGTTGAAGTCATCCTATGGACCCAAAAGGAATCCAAATCTCATTTACTTGAAAGGGAAATTATTATTAAACCTCCAATTTCTACCAGTCAGATGATCTTTAATAGATGTCAAGAAAGTGGCCTAGGAGAAAGAGAGCAGCTCTTCCTTCCTGAAGAGCAGAGGAAGGCCTGCCACACTCCTAAAAGCAAGGGTATAGACAGCTATCTTGGGAATTTTGTTCTGGCTTTTGAAACCTTTCTGAATGGAATTGCTTTACATTGCAGCATCCAAACAATCCACATCTCATTTTAAAACCCACTTCTCAAAATGTTGGTTTAAAAGACAAACCTTTATTTCAGTTTTTCTATTGATGCCTATGTGTTTTCCTCCCTGTTGCCATGTGCCCTGTTCCTGTCATGTTTGCCCCTTTGGACTTTACCTGTTGTGTGTGAGTGTTATCTTGTTGTGCCATAGTATCTAATTTGTTAAACACATTTTAAATGGTCTGATAGGGGTGAATTCCAGAATGCAACACAGACATTCTCACTTCTAGAATTTGTGACTGTTCCTCAGAACTATTGTCACTTTTGTACCTCATCATTTTCTAGGACATGTCAAACCTCTTTTTATTTTCTAGGAAAGAAGTCACCTCGGTTTATGACAGTAATTGCATAAAATATAGAGTGACTTGAAGTTTTTTTTCTTTCTTTCTTCTTTGTTTTGATATCCAGATATTCCTCATTGTCCCTTTGGGCAAATTCTGTCACAAACAAAATTATTGTTCCATAGTGATATAACCACAGTCTGCCAACAGGAAGCAAAATGTCACACTGCCTGTTGTTGCTGTTATGTGGAGCTTTTCCCAAGGCTGCAGGTCTGGCAGCTCCAGCAATGTAAATCCTGTTCACAGTCATTGTCCCACTGCGATTAACAGAGGGGACATTTACGGGTCTGAGCTCACGAGTTTATGTTTCATAGCTGTGAGAGCAGCATTCCAAGGCTTTCCTCAAGTGTATCCCTCTGAGGTGGGTCTGTGCTTTAGAAATATTCTCTGACATGTATCCTTATTCCAAATTTTGTACAGTCTGGTAATGAAATAGAACACGGAAAGAAATTTAGGATCCAGTTTGCCTAGCTAACATACAAAAATAATTTGGCAGCTGGGCCTCCATGAGGAAGGATGGAGGCAGTAGAAAACACATTCTGGGACATAATGAATGTTTTTAAAATCCTCACAAGCTTAGGTACTTACTGTCAAGACTAGCAACTGATGTATGCTATTATGAAAATGTTTCTTTTTTATTTTTTTTTTCTCCCCAGAATCTGTTTTTAAACATCAGTTGGTCATATTGAAAATAATCAATGGCACTTAGTTTTATCAGGTCACAACACTGCAAGTTATATTTTGCAATATAAATTACTATTTAAATGATATTAAGTAGCAGTAGCTCTATGGTAACAAGCAATGGCACATTCTGTACAAACAGATAAGCCTGCTCTTCCTACGCCTGTATCCAGGGTTCTGGGCTCAGTTTGTTCTCAGAGAGAGAAGGATATGATTACTGAGGTAAAACAAAATCACACACTACAGCCATTATGGAGAACGGGGGAGGGGAAAATGTTAAATGTATTTAAACTTCAGGAGGTTAAAACAGTGCGTGCCAAAAAATCTCTGAAATGTCAGGATTAATAACAGCTGGAAGCAAGACCAGAACTGATTCTCCATTCCTAATGCAGAATTCAGCATTTAGGGTTGATTTATCAAGCTTTTTCATTCTATCCCAGCAGCCCTCCCACATAATGGTGATTACTGGTGATAAAAAGAGTACACAAATGTTAAATAATAAATTCATTTCTTACCTTTGGTGTAGCCAAGAAGCATTATTTCAATGCCCTAGATTATGTCTCCAAACACTCGAGGAATATCTAAGGTATAGCAATTAAGCATAAATCAATTAAAAAATGCCAACCATACAAGGGCACACTCTTAATGAAATAAAAATTGAAAATCAATCTCAGTAATATGAGAGACCAGAAACTCAGAACAAACATGTGGGTTTCAAATAAAAGCCTAGTTCATCTGAATGCAACCTCTTGCAATAAGATCAGAAAGCAAGCCCTTTAGCTCCATGAGGTGTAAAATCTGAGGGAAGTGACATGTGAGCGACACTGGCTGATTGCATTTCAAGCTGCATTTGAAGTCAGGACCCTCAACACTGAAATGTATGTGTAGCCTACTCTAAGTAGTCAAATTCTGCTAATCAGCATGATGGTATGTATTCATCTTTTGACAGCCAGTAGGGACAGCTCTTTGATGGTGTTTATACACCTCTGAGATGGGTAAAGCAGCCTATTTAAGCATTTAAAAGACCCCAGTGTTATGTTAATGAGTAAAGTTTTATGAGAAATGCTTGCTTGGGTTATGAATTCCAAAAGCATGAACTAAAAAGAATATCAACCATAGCTGGTATGCATTAGTATTTTTAATGGATGCTAGCTAGAAGAGGAAGAAACCTTCTACTTTCCATCAAATCTTTCTTATATCAATTTTGCACTATGAGTGCAAGTTAGTGAAACATCTGTTTTCCCTATCACATTCCAGAAGTAGGAAGTAGAGCTATTAGTTTCTGATAATATAATATTAATCCCTCTAATGAATAACATTTTCTACATAAAGATCCTAATTGTTTTTATATTATATTTGTTCTACAACAGAAACAAAAGATGGTGAAACATCTTGCTTCAAGATTAGGTCTATTGCAGATGCAGGAGAGCATCTTATCACCTGACCCAGTCTGTGGTCCTTGTAGGGACTTAAATGACACCCTGCTGGAGTCAGCATTTAATAGACTGTAAGCCTACAAGTTAGTAGTATGAAAGTTTGAAAACAGACAAATGTCTACCCCACCATATGAATAAGTGAAAAAAAACAACAACAACAACAACAAAAAGCAAACAAACAAGCAAACAAACAAAAAACAAACAAACAAAGGTGGTAAATGTGAAAAATGGGAAATAATTAATTCATGTTCTTATAGATAATAATAATAAACTGGAAACTGTAATATACTGTATAAATGCAAGGCAGAAGTGTACGTGACCCCCTACGTGTCCCATAGATTCCTGTTAAACAAAAGACACGCACCTCGGTAGGTTTTCTCTGTCTAAAAATAGAAGGTGAAGATAACAGGGCGAAGAAGTC